>JAADXW010000169.1:0-33665 GCA_023337975.1 Phytopythium ostracodes
CCCCCCCCCCCCTCTGGCGTTTTTTCCTCGATCCGGCTGTTATTTGGACGCCTGCGATTGGTCGAAAACACGCTCCGTGTCGCTCGGTCTGTGATTCGTTGAAAGGTGACGAATGCGGCCGTTGGATTGGTGAAAAATGTTCTTATACGTTCGGAGCGGGCTGGTGTGGCGTTGTGGCGGGGTGACATGTCGTGCCGTCGTCAATGTGCCGTGACAGGCTGGCTGCATGGAGAGTCTAAACCCCACGTTTGACTTGACTAAACTATGAGTGATAACCGCAATGGGCGAATGTGTCACCGCGACTTGGGGCGGCCCGGCGGTGGTGCCTTCGCGCCTCATGCGACGCGCGTCGACGGATCGCGCCGCGTCCTGACGCTGCGGAGCAACTCGGTGCGAGGATGGGGTGCTCGACTGGGGCTCCGTGGGCCACATACCATGCATCCTGTACAGTAGCGAGCGTGGCCTGAATGGGCGCGACTGACGGTGGAAAATGGCAGTCTTTCTTTGTGTTTATAGTCCGACACTGCGATGCGCGTGCGTGCGTGGAAGCGCCCTAGCTATACTGTGTATACCCACGTGGAGGACCGGTTCGAGGCGGCGTCGGACAGTGCGCCGGCCCACACGCTACCTCCTACTTCTCTCTGTTTCTCTGCACCTGCTTCTCCTCATGTGATCCCGCCGCAATGACAGCGTCCGTCAACCGGCTCTGACTGATATCACCGATGCTGCGGCTTTCCCGTGGCGCCAGCTCACTTGGCCGCGCCAAAGCGTTCCTGGCGCTTTCGTCGCTTCTCCTCCAGCTGCCCAGCAGACATTGGCGATCGGGGTGAGACTATATCAGTCGACAGACCAGATCATCTCGGACAGGAGCTCAGCCACTCGCACGCACCGTCTCCTTGGTCTCGAGTCCGAAGCGCTTGGCGCGCTCCAGACGCCGCTTCTCCTCGGCGTTGAGCCCGAAGCGCTCGGCCCGCGCCTTCTTCTTCTCCTCCAGCTGAACAGAAAGACGTTACAGACGAATGAGCGACGGACAGGCCCTCGCCTCCAGATATCATCTCGCCGCTGCACGCACCGTGTCCTTGGTCTCGATGTTGAACCGCTCGGCGCGCTGCAGCTTCTTCTTGCGCTCCTCCTCGCCGTCTACACATCAAACAGCAGCACGATTAACAATCCATGCTCGTCCTTAAGACAACAAAAGAGAGAGAGACACACACACATACCGGCACCCTGCAGCTGGAAGCGCTTCGCACGCGCCGCCTGCGTTTCGACGTCAAGCAACGCATCCAAGGATCATGAGCGAGTTGATACGACACGCGCACTGCAAAAGGATGACGGAACCACGCACCTTCTTGTCCTCGAGACTGAGCGGGACGCCGAACTTGGCCGCGCGGGCCGCGCGCTTCTCCTCCTCCGTCATCGGCTTGACCGCCGGCTCGCTCTTGTCGGCCGCCTGGGCCTCGTCGCTCGCCGGGTCCTGCGCCTCCGCCGCCTCGGCCTCGGCTTTGGTCTCGTCGGCCGCCGGAGCAACAGGCTCGCTCTCCGCCGCCGGCGCCACCTTCTTCGGCGACGCGGGCTTGGTGGCAGGCTCAGGAGCCGCCTTCTTCGGAGAGGCGGGGGCAGCGGCGGGCGCCTTCTTGGCCTCGGGCGCGGGCGCCGCGGCCTTAGCCGGGCTGGGCGGCTTGAGCGCCTCGAGGTCCTGCGCCTCCTGCGCCGCGCTGCCGAACTCCTCCTCGTCCAGCGCCAGCTCCAACCGCTGGATGAGCTCCGACTTGAGCCCGTTGGAGCTCAGCCCGCGCGACTCGAGCGCCGCACGCAGCTCGCTCACCTTCATCTTCTTGGGGTTCATGGGCGCCGCTGTCATTTTTCGTCCTGGCGTTTTCCTCTTGGGTTGTGTATGGAGGCGAAATGCGCGCGCAAACCGGCAGGATACTGAGAGTGCTTGACTGGTCGGCCTCGTCAACCTAGTCAGGTGTACTACTGCGGATATACTATTTGAATATAGTATGGCAGATAAACTTATATGAGTGACCGTACAGCAGCGCTGCCCTGTATTAGTTGCCGGTTCGCAACCCGTTAGCTCGAGCCTTCCTATCCAACCGCTAACGGCTATTAGTATCTTTTGGGCGCCGTGAAGTCCTTCGTCCACTGCGCCATGTCTATCGGGTGCGACTCCTCCGACGCCGAGCTGTCCTCCTGCCACACCTTGATGGTCTTGTCGGCCTCGCACGTGATGAGCCGCCTGTTGATTCGCCAGACAAGTCGATGCGCATGCACACAAACCCAACAGTCAGCAGCGGGTTCAAAGGGTGCAGCCATGCCAACCCAACCGACGAGATGAGCAGCTCGGATACGTACAGGCCCGTCTTGTCAAACGTGGATGCGTAGATGCCCGCCTCGCTGTCCAGCGAGCCCGGCTGCGCCTTGGTCGCCTCGTCCTGGAAGCAGTAGCCCGTGTTGTAGTCCCAGAAGCGCATCGAGCCGTTGTCGGCGCTCGACACCATCACGCCGTCCTGGTTGATCGCGATCGAGTTGATGATCGCGTTGTGCGTCGAGAAGTTGCGCAGGAAGCGGCCCTCCTTGGCCTCCCACTTCTTCATATTGTCGGCCGCGCCCGAGATGAACGTGTGGTCCTACACATGGCAAACGAGCAGCATGGCACATATCAATATGGTACGGAACGCTTCGCCACGCCAGAGTCAACGCGGCTATTGACGTACGATGGGCGACTTGGCGATAGCGCGGACCGCCTTCTTGTGGTTGGTCAGCGTCGTCATCACCTTGCCGGCCGCCAGGTCCCATAACTATTCGAAAACAATGCTGCACGTTAGCTCGCCAGATACACGCATGACAATGTTTACTACCGAACGCTCACCTTGATGGTGCTGTCGGTCGAGCCGGTGATGACCTGCGGGTCCGTCGCCTGCGTCTCCATCGACCAGACCGTGCCCTGGTGGCCGGACAGCACGTGGATCTGGTTCTTGGTGCGCATATCCCACACGCGCACGACGGCGTCGCGGCCGCCCGTCATGAGCACGTCGAGCGTCGGGTGCAGCTTCAGGCAGAACACGCCCGACAGGTGGCCGTGGTAGCTGCGAATGACCTTGTTGTACTCGAGGTCCCAGCATAGCACCTTCTTGTCCTCGGCAGCCGAGAACAGGTACGGGTGGCGATCGCTCACCTCAAGTCCTCGGATCGAGTTGATGTGGCCAGTCAGCGTGAGCTTGAGCTGGCCGGACGCCAGGTCCCACACCTTGATCGACCGATCGGCCGAGCCCGTGACAAACCAGTCGTTCGTCGGGTCCACCGAGATGGCGCGCACCCAGCCCAGATGGCCAGCAATCACGCGCTTGAGCTTCCACGGCGCGTGCCACTTGGGCTTGGGCACTTGCGTCGCCCGGCGCCGCACGATCGCGGAGCTCGCGGGCGCCGCCGCCGGGTTCGCCGCCTGCTTCTTGAACTCGATCACGGCCGTGGACGCGCTGCCGTCGGCCGCCTTGCGCTTCTTGAGCGCCAGCTCCTCCGCCTCCTTCGCGACCTGCGCCACGAGCGAGCTCTCCGTCTCCTTGGGCGTCTCGGCTACGCCATTGTGGACACAGACGACAAGTGAACGCATTAGGGCACTCAGAGATCGCACAAAACACATTCCAACATCGCCTACTCGTGACAGGAGTGGGCGGCTCAGCGTCAGCCGGCGTCTCGACCGCGTCGCTCGCGCCGCCCTGGGCTTGCTGCTCCGTCGAGTCCTTCAGCAGCGACTCCGGGATGTCCATGTACAGGTCCCGCATCTTGGTCGCGATGCGGATCTTCTTGCTGTCCAAGGTTACGCATACCAACGAACGAGCAGGTGAGCGCGATGTTCGGACGCTCCTTCCGGGACCGAGGGCGCGTACCTGGGCGCGAAATCCAGCGCGGAGTTCGCGCTGCGCTTCGTGAGCGCGAACATCTCGGCCGTGCGCAGCACCGACGCCTCGATCTGCGCGTCCACGGCGCGCGAAGCTTCGCACTTGGCCATCGTCGCCATGTCCCCGTTCTGTTTGCTCCGATTTGTTGTCCCTCCCACCCGCGAAAGTGTAACCAGTGAACGCAAAACGTAACCCTTGGGTTACGCTTTTCGCGACTCGCGGGAGGGCGCCATGTGTGCTTTTGTAATTTACACAAACATGGTGCACAATTGTAATTTCAGATAAGTATAAGAATATCCAAGGTGATTTTCTATATCGGCACTATCGATCTTCCAACAGCGCATTTCTGGAGTGAAAATGGACCCTCAGTGCTCCACGTCGCAGATTATTATTAGCTGACACGCCTCCCACATCTCCCTGCGTGTTAACGAACGTTCTCGACGCATTAGGCGCTGCTTGGGTCGGCTCCGGGCGCCGTTTCGAGCCTAAAAGTGCGCTCGTCCATGCGTCTGGCCGGCTGGTCGCTCCAACATACCAGCAGCGTTTCGATCCCATGAGCATGCGGACGTCACTGGTGACAAGAAAGCACACGATGGCAGCGATAATAGCGCGAGACGGCCCGAGTGCGTTGGCAAGAGCGCAAATATATTTGATAATCAGTGGTGACGCCGTGGCCAGTGGAATGGAAGTAGTGCTACAGGTATAGTGGGCGCAGCGAGAAGGACGCGTGGCCCGGGACGACCTCGAGGTTGGTGCCGAGGCGGTGCGCCTGGATGAAGGCGGTCGAGCCGTTGCCCTCGAGTGACGTGAACGTCACCTCGCCGCCGAAGTACCTTGCGAACAGGCGCGCGATTGGCAGGCCGTAGCCGCCACCGCAGAAGTGCTGCCGGAAGCTGTGGTAGCTATTCGAGTTCATGGGCGGGCACGGCGGGCTCGTCGTGTAGTCGTAGTGCCAGAGTTTGTTCCACTTGCTGCGCGGCACGCCTCCGCCCTCGTCGCTGATCTTGATGGTCAGGTCTTCGTTGCCTTGGCACATTACGATCTGGATAGGCGGCATCTCGCCGCTCACCGTGTACTTGCTCACGTCCGGGTAGATGGTCACGCCAGACACGTCTTCGACCGACGGGATGATAAAGTCCAGCGGGCGGCTGCACGGGTCCATGACGCGCACGCGGCGGTTTATCTTGCCCGACGGCTTTTGCCGGCGGCAGTGGTGGTGCTCCACCGTCGCGCGCATCGCGTTCTTGACCAGCTCAAACACCATGTGATGCAGGTGCGACTGCACGTACATGAACGGCGCCGACATGTTGGCGGCCGCATGGAACTCGACGCGCGGCGCCTCGCCCATGTACTGGACGCACAGTTTGGTCGCGCGGTCGCACGCCGTGTGGACAATCTCCTCCACGTTCAGCATGTGCACACGCCCGCCCATGCGACCGAGCGACTCGACGTGGTGGCCGATGAGCATGCGGATGCCAATGCGTCCCAGGAAGAATTTGTCGAGGCGCTCCTGGATGTCTTCCTGCACGCTCTCGAGCTTGAGCGCGTTCTTGCCCAGGTCCGTGGTCTTGAGCTCGTGCAGGCCGTAGCAGATGAGCGGCACGAGGTTCGAGCCGCGGTTCTTGGCGTTGCGCAGGTTCTCCGTGAAGCGCAGCTCCTCCTCAATGGTCGTCGGCGGCTTGACCGAGTTGATGTACTGCAGCTCGTGCCGGTAGACCGAGATGGCCTGCTGGACCGACGCCGTCTGGCTGAGGCCGACCGGCAGGTCCGACAGCTCGAGGATCGCGCGCGCGAAGCGCGACTGCAGCTCCTTGTGCAGGAACTTGGCCGACACAATACGCAGCTTGTTGCCGGCGTCCGCGAACGAGCGCATCTGCTGCAGCGTCAGCGGCGTGGGCGCCTCCATAGCGAGCTCGCGCACCTGCTCCATCGGCATGGGCTCCTCGTTCCAGTCGGTCGTCGTGAACCTCCGAATGTGTAGCGCGCGCCGCTGGTGCTGGTGGCGAGCGGCCTGCATCGACTGCGCGAGCAGCTGCGCCACCGCGGGCGAAAGCATGGGCGCCACGGCGCGCGCCATCTTGAGGCTCGAGGGCCCGGCGCAGCGTTGGACGGCCTGCATCTTGCGCGCGAGGACTCCCTTTCCAGACTGACGGGGGTCAGGCGAGGAAGCGGACGGGGCGCGATGATGAGATGAGCCGGCAGGTGATTGATTGATCAATCGGCCCGATCGACGGAATTGGGTCAGAGGCGAAGAAGGAAGGACAGGAGCTGGTCAGACAGAAAGCACAGAGAGAAGTGTCAGCATTTTAGCCAATCACAGCCACGTGGAACGTGGTTTCAGCCAATAAATGCGCAGGTGCTCCGAATAGAAGCCCGCTGCGGCGTCTCACACAAGAACTTTCGGGGGGAGACCCCCTCTCCTCCCGTTGTTTGTTGTTGGCTCGGAACTTCAAGCCGAAGATGGGGGGATAAAGAAAGTCTCCGATGTGAGACGCAAAGTGGCCGGTATACAAATTCCATACCTTTTGGGGGCGACCGAAGCGGGCGACAACTAATGGCGCGCAAGTGGCCGCGGGAGGTTGGTTATTCCTGGGACCGGGTGACGGCACCAAAAGATCGGATGGGAAGGATCTCGCGGGCAGGCAGGTGGCCAGGTCCTTGCGGTCGGTTGTTGGCTGTTGCTTGCCGAGGCCAAAGCGGTAATGAGGAGCAGTGCCCGGCCCTAAAATTAACCGCCAGGGAAGCGGAGCAGAGAGGTGGCGGGCGGAATGGATGAAGAGATGGATTACTTGCTTGTTGCCTGTGAATGGGCGTCAATCTCATCGGTGGTCAGCGATCGCGAAGGTGAAAACCGGGGCACAAGAGTTAGTCTCACGTCGATTTTTCGCATCATCTACTGGTTTTACACGAGCAAGCAACGCGGTCGTCAAAACATTCGGCGACCTGCGAAAACGTATACTTAATAGTAGAACACCCAAGTACTGGTGCGGCTGCATGCGTTTCCGCAGGTTGAGCGTCACACATATGCCCCTAGTCTCAGTACCCCGCAAAGACACGCGCCGACGCATATTCGCCCGCGTTTTTCCGCGACCAACATGAAGGACAAAATCAACGTGAAGCCTTCCGAATTGTCAAGCGCGGCCGCTGATGCCGGCGACGCGCCCGCCCTGATAGAGACGCGGGGGAGATGCGTCGCGCGGTCGACACTTCGGTTCCATACAAACCTTCAGTTTTCGCCGGGAAAGCTTCAGAATCCACCTCCTCCCCCTCGTGTCGCGCGTTGGATGGGGACTCGAATGCTCCATGAGGACGCTTGGGACACTCGCTCGTCCTCATGTTAAAGGCGCACCCAAGCAGAAAAACCCCGCGCTAATTTTACAGACCGGCGCGTGTCGATCCGCACTTGGCATGATTCTTCGCTCGCTCGGCCGGTCGGGCGGTTGGGCGTCGTCTCGCTATCGGCGTGAGCACTTTGCTTACTCACGCGAGCGACGCGCCAAGCAGAAACGCGGGCGTGGCACGCACACCAAAGGGTACATCACACCATTCGTGCGCACTTTGGTCGCGTTCGAATCTCTCGTGACGACGCGCGGACGGACGCAACGTCACGCGGCGGATCGCTCCAGTCGTCGAGGTGCTTGGGGGTGGCGCAGCCGCTTGTCTGCACGACCGACGGAGTGCTGATCCCGCAGAAGCTGGTCAGAGAAAACGCCCGTGCGCACGCGCGATTGCGAAATTTGCACAAAACCGACGACGACGCCCCGCTGCGTGGCCTCGTGGGCGCACACGCAGCAGCAGGTCGTCTACGGCGCGTATTTAATACTCGTGGTGGCGAGCATTCGACCGCCGCGAACACGCCGAATTGGCTCGCTGCGATCCGCCCCGGGTCGAATCTCAGAGCATCAACACCTTCCCGCGCGAAACGATCAAAAGCATTCAAGGTCGTCAAAGCACGGCACGCATAAACAAGCAACGTCACCTATCGCAGCGCAGCCTTTGCTCGCGTTCTCGACTCGCTTCACAGCTTGGCCATGGTCACCAACAGCCCCTCCTGCTGGTAGAACAACTGCGTCGCGTACGCGCCGATCGACGCATGGATCGTGCCGTTCACCTTCACCAGCAGGCCCGACGTGGCCGACCGGATGATCGCAGCGATCGCCTCGGGACTCAGAAAACTTTGCACGTTCGCTGACATGCACTGGCCGGCCGTTCCGCGAGGACAGAGCTTCATCTTCTCCTCGCATTCATCGCCTTGGCAGCACGAAAAGCAACCCGCCGTGCTGGCCGGGATGAAAATCGGCGCGAAGCTCGCGGGCGCGAAACGCGCAAGCGACACGTCATAGTATTGCTTACACACCAGCACGCCGCCCTCTGTACAATACGCCATCAAATTATCCACGTGATCAATCGTTAGTCTCGTCCAAGCACGGCAAACGACAACTTCAACTCCCCACCTTTGCCCTGCACCTCGCACGGATACAGCTCCAGGTCCACCGCAGTGACCGTGATATTCTCGCTGAACGGGTTGCGCAGCTCCAGCGCCGTCGGGATCCGCGTCAGATGGAACACCGACGGCGTGTACAGCACCGACGACGTCACGAGCGTTGGCGTGGAGGGGAACAGATCACCGAGCATCGGCAGCGACGACGGGATCGTCAACGCGCTCATCGCTGGCTGAAGAATGTCAAGCGGCGTGCTAGTCGCGCTACCCTTAATGGAAATCTGTGCAGCACAAAGAGTTTAGATCACTGTCGTCACCACCATCACAGAACGTACAGTACTGTGCCTGCTGCGGCTTGCCGTGTGTAAAGTATCCGCTGACGAAGTTCGACAGGAACTTGACCGCCGCTTCTTGGTCCGACGCTGCAGGGTTGAACTCAAACACTCCCTTGATAACACTCGGCTCTCCACAGCAGTTCAAACTGAAATCAGCCATGTGCGCGGATCCCATGCGCGCGTGCCCAGAGAACACATCCAACACGAGCGCTCCCAGTTTGGTGCGCACAACCGAAGGATTCTTGAGCGAGAACTCCATCTCCATCGTCATAGACAACGACGTGCCGTTCTTGATGTCAATGCTCAAAATCTGCACCGGCGGGTTCCGGAACGAATCCATGCCCGGAAGCGTCGGCGCGCCGTTGATCGGGATGTTGCGCAGCGCCAGCATACCCATGCGTGTCCCCACGAACGGAAATGCGCCTTGGTTGCTGTGTGCGTCGCTGACGAGAAGCATCTCGACGCTGCCATTCTTGGTGAGCAGCTCCGTGACAAACCGACCCATACCGTAGACGTCCTTCGCCGTCTTGAAGTCGATTGGGTAGAACCGGCTCATGTTGAATCGAAACGCGCCGCCGGCACTTTGGTTGTACTCGCACTGTTCGCGGTCCGACTTGAGAAGACCCATCGGCAACTTCGCTGCTTCTTCGAGCTGGAGCGACACCGACACATTTGAAATGTCGAGCGGGATCTTGATCGACTCCGGCATCTGCACCGTGGCCATCAAGTCGGTGCGGACCAACATCTTCGTGTTCGACGCGGTCTGAGGCAGTGCGTCGTCCACTTCTGCTTTCGTCATCACAACGTCGAGCTGGTGCATGCTGATGTTGGAGATCATCTGGAAGCCCGGACCGACACCCGGAAACACCGTAGCGATCGTCAAGCCCAGCAACGCATCCGTCAGCCAGACGCAGTTCCGGTATTGTGTGTCCACGATGTTTACGACCACATTCGACGGGTTGCCTTGAAGGTAACTTGAAAAGAAGCCAGCCACTGCCTCGCTGACGCTGTCATGGTCGTCGGTCGTCGGCTCGAGGATGCCGTTCAAACTCAGTGCGTTCTTGCCTGGTCGCAAATTCATGATACCGCTCAGACGACCGAATTTCTCGTGCGGACTAGCGAGACCAAGAGCCATTGACAGGTTGCCGATCGAAACCTCGAAAATGGACGGGTTGCCGATAGTGATGGCGGTGTTGATCGCTTCACCACGCTGCGTCGAGCTTCCTGTCCCTGGAAGCGAGAAGCTCTCGATCTCGACATCCGTGAAGTTGTTCATTCCAGCGAGTTGGACAGTCGATTGAAGCGGCAAGCCACTCAGGTGAAGAACGCCTACGACAATGGCGATCATCAAAACGTTCGTCAATCTATGAACACCAGTCAAAGCGCATGCAGGGACAAGGCAGTCGCTTACCTAATGCGCCATGCGCCACGACAGCCATTTCGCCTCGGAGACTCAACGTCACCTTGTCTTGAACAACCGAGGCGCGAACAAACTTCCCGAACAGCGCTCCGTTGTCAGCGAAGGCGAGTTCCGTCAGGCAGTGGACGGAAATGTTGCTGCGCTCCGTCAGGTTGCCGCTCAATACGCGGACCTTCGTGGTCGAAAGCACGCCAAGGTCGCTGCCCACACCGCTCAGCTTCACTTTCATACGGACGTCCGAAATCGTCAGCGTCGAGTGAGGACCAAGCGGACTCGTAGCCTCCACGGCGACGACGGTGTCGAGGCCGATAGCTTCGTTCTCCTGACCGGCCTCTGGAGGCTGAAGCGAGATCTTGTCGAAGAACATCTCGCCGACAAGCGGCTCCTTTTGGGGTGGGAGGACACTCGGGATCGACAAGTTCTGCATCGCCTTGTTGAATAAATTGACGGTCGTCGCTTGCGGGCTGCATGTCATGACCGTGAGGTCAGCCGAGACGTTGCTTAGGTACTTGGAGATGAGTCCACTGATCGCGGCAGGGTTTGTTCCCAGCATCTCTCCTTGCAGTTCTAGCAGATTGTACCCCTTCGTCATATCGGCTGACGCGCTCGAGAAGGACGCGCAGTATGGATCCGACGCGTCGTCGTTCGCCAATGGGAGACCAGTATCTTCTGGGGTTGTCAGGTGGGCCACAAGGGTGTCTTTCGCAACATTTGGGTAGTGGGCGCGCAGACACAAGCTACCCACTGGCTGCAGCGCTGTGACGGACGGGTTGTAGATACAGGTCTTGATGTTGGCGCGCACTTGCGTCTGTGTGGAGTTGGTCATCTGGATGTCGGTGATGAGCATCGTGCGCAGTCCATTCATGCCCTTCAGCGTCATCTTTTTGTCGAGCGGCACGTCCCTCGCGTGAAAGGTGACAAACCCGCCCAACAGCCGAACCTCGATACCCAACCGCGCTCGGATCTCGTACTCGAGCGCTCGCGACTGCATCATGTCGCGCGCAAACGCGTCCCACGCGGTGCGGTTCTGGATCTCCAGCGTCGAGTTCGAGAAACGCACAGCGTTGCCGCCGTGGCGGATCGTCATCACTGGCGACCGGAAGCGCCCGACGGCGTGGTCCTGGTACACGATCGTAAAGAACGTCGACTGCACCAGCGCCGGGAACGCCGACGCCGACATCAGCGACAGCGAAATGTTCAGGCGGATGCTGTCGGCCTCCGGGTGCGTCAGCTGCATGCGCGCAATGTCCATGGCCGTGGTCTTGATCGCCTTGGTCGCAATGGCCTGCACTTGGCTTGCCACGATCGCGTACACGACACCTAGCACTGCCACGACTGCCACGAGCGCGACGGCGAAGCGGCGTCCGCGCGACCACCTCTTTCTGCGCTGCTGCCGGCCCTCACGCTCGCCCAGCGGCAGCAGCGGCTCCTCCGCCGCCCAGCGCGCGTCAAACTCGCCCAGGTCGTCCGCCATACCGGCGGCAAAGTCGTCCGGTGTCGGCCTTTCTCTTGAGTCTTCAACTCTTTAACTGTGGGGAAAGAAGAAAAGTATGTGATTGCACAGGTTTTGGAGGAGGTCATGAGAAGTGTGATACGAGGGGTATTGGATTTCACAGTTTTACAGGGTTACACATGGGTTACACGATCAATTAACTTCAACCTGAACAGCTTCACGTGGGTTACTAGAACTCTCTCTCTGCGCTTCTGACCGACCCTGTCAGCGCGTAACGATAGCCGAGTCGATGGCGTCGTTCCACGCGTCGCTGGCGATCTCGTCTGCGGTGCGCAGCGGGTCGCGCTGGTCCCCGCGGCTGAGCGACAGCTCGCGGATGCCGTTACACGAGACCATGACGGTCTCCGCCACGCCCGACCGCATGGAAGGGTCGATTGCGGTCTCCTCGATGTAGAACCCTTCCTGCTCGAGGTGCAACGGCGCCGCACTCGAGTCCAAACCCGACTTGACGGTCACATGGACGCCCTTGCCGGCACAGATCGCCAGCAGCTTCTCGAGCCCGAGCTCCCGGACGTTGCAGCTCGAACACAGCAAGCACGCGTACACCACGAGGTCTCCATCGGCCCCCACTCCTGGCGACGACGACGACGAAGACGGAGCGAACATCTGCGTGACCCCTGCTGGGTGCATCAAGTACTCACGCGAGTACACAGACAGCGCGCCACAATGCGCACAGCTACACGCCGCAGTCTGGGTCTGGGTCAAATCGTGCAGACGATCGAGCGTTGCACTCAAGAGCTTCTGCAGCGTCTCGAGCGCGTCAATCTTGTACGTGACGCTCGTGAGCCTCGACGGTACTTTGCAGCGAAACGCGAGCGACAGGATGCTCGGCCGACCGGAGGTCTCGATTAGCGCCCCAACCGCGAGCACATCCTGGAGTCGCCGCCGAATTGTCAGGTGCGAAGGGTCATGGTCGGGAGTCGACAGCGTTTCAATCCACCCGCGCGTCTGCACAACGTCAACGCCAAGCAGCCGCCAGTTAGTGGAATCGGAGCTACAGTGGGCGAATGGTGGTACGATGCGTCAACCAGCACCCAGAAAGACCCACCTTCCAGTCGATCGTTGCCGCCAACCCATCGATTCCAAAGTGCAAGTCGTGTTTCGCCGACTCGTCGGCGTTGAGGAGCACGTGGATGTCGCTCGGACCGCGCGAATCGCTTCTTGACAGGGCAGCAGAGGACGCCGAACGCGTCGCGCGCACCTCGAAGTCGTCAACTGCAGAGTCGTCGAACTGCAGAGCTTCCTCTTCTTCAAAGTCGCGCATGAAGTCGCTCGTCGTGTACTTGCGACTTCTCTTCCGGCCCTTCTGCGAGGAGTCATCGCTGTCCTCATCTGCCGGAGCCAACGCACGGATCGTTAGAAATGAACACGATGCTCGATTGCAATGCAAGGTTGCTGTCCGTACCAGTGGAGAAGTCGGGATCGTTTTCTTCCGTGACCGACGCCGCAGTGATGGAGTCACTCTTGACACGAAAGTAGTCGTCAACGGTTCGGATACCTTTTTCTCCACCGCAAAGAGAAGATCCGTCACGCGTCGATTGTTGTTCCAACGTCTCGGAACCGGAAGGCAAAGTGGTGTCATCGCGACGAACTGAACTGCCAGTGACAGAATCCGAGCGGCCGTCATCGCTGAGCCCGCTCCCCGCGACTTGTTGCCGGACGTACTGGCGCAGTAGAGATGACTGAGGAGGGTTCTGGATGTCGATAAACTGCGGCGTAACAGCACAGACTGGTGGCAACATCGGGTAGTCCATCACCAGTTTTTGCGACGATTTTCCATCCATCGACACACCGCCAGCCTTTGGAAACACCTTCTCAGTATTCTCCGGTGCTTCTTGATCGACGAAAGTCGTCGTGTGAGACTCATACACGCGCAAAGACCGGCAGACCTTCATACTCTCCAGTTCGCCGATTGTCCACGGCTGGCCATCGAGCTCGAGATCGCTGCCAAGGAAGAAGAAGACTTCGCGGCGGTAATCCGCGCGGCGAGCGATCGGATTGTGGCTCAGCTTGAGATGGCGCAAGCTCGGCAGCTCCGCTAGCTTCTCAACCTCGGCTATTGCGCTGATAAGGTTGTGCGAGACATCCAGAGTCTCCAGCATCTGCAGCGCGTTGAGGCCTGCCAGAGAATGGATCTGGTTGACCGAGAGGTCGAGGGCGCGCAGCCACTTGAGCGACTGGATCGGCGGGATCGAAGGCAGCAAGTTGTGACACAGCCTCAAACTTTCGAGCGTCGGCGTTGTCAGCGCGTACCGAAAGCTCTTGATCTCGTTCCACCCGAGGTCGAGTACTCTCACTGCCGTGAGCAAGTTGGCCGACGCGTCCACGTCCGGGAGGTCGCAGCAATTCAACTCGAGTGTCTCCAGTCTTCTCCAAGCTGCCACCTGATCCACTTGAGCCGAAAGTGGCGGTGACGGCGCCAGGAGTTCTCTTAGCGACTGCATCGGCGTGTGCTCAATGTGCATTGACTGCAGCTGCCGGGCGAAGAAGTGGACGTTGCGGAGGAGAGCGGCCTGGGAGTGGAGGATCTCCACAACCCGCAGCGACGGAAAGATATCGAGCTCAATCGGCGCCGTTCGAGCGGCCGCCTCGCTCTCCTGGACGCTCGAACTGGCCTGGTGAAGCCGCAGATGCCGCACTTCCCGCAAGATGGTCGAGAGCTTGAGCACCTGGATGTGGCTGCTCATCTTGACCTTGCGCTGTAGCTGCGGCTGGATGGTCCAGGCCTGGATGACGCCAGTCTCGACATCACGCTTGGGCTCCAGCGCATCGCGCAGCCGCCGCGCGAGCGTGTCCACCTGCGCGACGCGCAGCATCAAGAACGTCGGCGTCGGACTGCTGCTGTTGCCAGACGCGCCGAGATCGACGATGCGCTGCTGCAGCTGCTCCTCCAGCGCGCGCAAGAAGTCGTCCTCCTCCAGCTCCTCGTCCACAAGGATGTCGCTAGGCGCAGCAGGCGGCGCCTGGTCCGCCATGAAGCCCATGAGCGGCGACAGCAGCGCGCGCACTTCAAGCCGCTGCATGGCGGTGGTGGTCTTGTTCTTCGTGAAGGTGAGTGTACCCTCCGTCGGGAAGTGTAACCCTGGAACGTAACCCATATGCGGATGATCCTTGATCGAATCTTGCAGGGTCAACTTGACCCAAACTAACGCCATTCTCGTGATTTGGTTTCTCGAAAAAACACCCAGGCGACTTAGGTTGCCGGTGTTGTGAGTGAACGTCGGTCGCTTTGCTTATTTTGGGTACGTTTGATCTCCAGGGCGCCCAATCCACGCGGTTTACTTGCCGTTCGTATGGAGTGGGAGGCGTGTCCCGAACGTATCAAGCTCTCAGTCCAACTCGGGACAAGTGTTTTTTTGCCCCAAAGCATCTTTTCTTCTTCTCCCCTTTCGTTTTGCTTTGGACGAAAAACAGCAGCAGGAAAGGGAGGGAAGCAGGCCCCTTCTTCGAGTGGATTTCCTCGAGGGGGAACAAGCCAACAGGGGACGCGGCCGGTACCAAGCACAAGCAGCGAGCGAGCAGCGCGCGGTCTCCTCGTCGTCGCTCTGTCCGCGCGCCTCGGTGCCGTCTCTGCGAAGCGGGGGCGGGCCGAAAAGGATCGCGGCAGGGTTGAAAACGGGCGAGAGCGAGCGGGGAAGGACACGGTTGGAGAGCAGCAGGGGCGCTCCGCAAGTGACGCCGAGGCCACCAGCAGGTGCAAAGCAGCAGCGACCGTTCCAGCGCGCGTGATATCTCGAGTATCACCGCCTCGTCGGCGACCATAGAGCCCTCACCAGGCAACGGGAGCCCCACCACCAGTAGCGGCAGCAGCAGCAGCAGCAGCGTTGGCGGAGGCACCACGACGCAGGAGAAGAAGCTCCACCAGCGCTCCATGGACAGAGCGCCCGTCGACACGAAGGAGAGCCAGAAGCGCCGCAAGAAGTCCCAGGAAGAGTCGACGCGCGGTGCGCTTGCTGTTCTGCTCTATTGCTGCTGTGGGCGATCAACCGGCCATGACTAACGCTCACTTGTGCTGGCTATGCTGCTGTATGTATGACCATCGCGCGACGCAGTGGACGAGATGGAGGAGGAGGAGCTGGAGCTGTTTCACATTGTGCAGGAGGACCTGCGCATCAAGTCCACGGTCGTGTGGCAGAACGCCGTCAAGACGCTCAACTCGGCACTCGTACACATTGACCGGCCTGAGAGCCAACGCTTCCTCGACTATGCCTTCCCCAAGATCATCAGCATCATGCTCGACCAGCAGTACGTGCTCTGTGCATAGATGTCAACGGTTGCAAGCGCTGACACTGACTCAATGTTGCCTTTGATATCGACTGACAGCTCCAGCAAGATTGGGTCGTTCGAGAAGTCGTGCGTGACGCAGTGCCTGACCGTCGCAATCCCGCTGATCATCGCGCAGATGAAGTTGGGCAAGCACTTGCAGGTGCTGCCCGTGCTCGTGATGGTGTTCAACAAGAAGAAGACGTTCTACAAGGACCTGCGCACGTCCGCGTTGATCGGCAGCTACTGGAACAAAGTGCCAGGGTCGCCGGAAGTGCGCGCGCAGTGCATCGAGTCGTTTTGCGAGATGAACGGTTTCCAACTGCTGCTGAGCACGCTGGAACAGATGGTGCAGAGCCGTCGCGAGGGTGAGGAACTGGACGCGGCGATCGACAGCGAGGACATTCGCACGCTCCTGCAGGCGCTGCTAGAGTTTCGCGCGTCGGTGCCGGACGCTATTTGTTCAAAGATCTGCGTGTTGATTATGACGTACTTTACCAAGATCCCGGACTCGGTGCTGAAGAAGGAGTCCAGCGACGCGGTGGGCGCTGTGCTCGCCATCATTCGGCGGCTCGTGGACGCGGGCGTCATCGAGTCGGAGGAGATCAACAAGCTGTGGCTGGAGATCACGCAGCGATACGTGGAATCGACGTCCTTGCCGCTGCGCCTGTTTGGCCTCGAGCAGATCAACCAGATCGTCAACTGCGCGCAGGCGTCGCGCTCGTTCCCGCCGCGGTATTTTGTTCGCAACGCCGGCACGGACATTGTGAACGGCGTATACACCTTGAAACCGGACACGACGAACGCAACATACATCCTCAAGCGCGATGAGACGGGCCAAGTGTTCACGCTCTTTTGCTGCACGATGAAGAGTGGACTGAAGTGGTGGTTCATCTCGGAAGCGGACAAGATGCAGCCGGGGTCGGACCAGGATATCGACTACTACCAGCACCAGTCGCAGTATGAGGAATACCTCCCGCCGACGCACAACTGGGTTGCCATCGGCAAAGGCGAGGCTCCGGCTCCTGAACTGGTCGCTGACACGATCCAAGCAAACGAGGAGGAAGACCACTCCCGTCTTGACTACTTGCTGAGCTCATGGGTGGCCTCGAAGAAGATCATCGAGGAGATTTTCGGAGATCGAATCCACCGAGAGATTGTGTCGCGAAGCGCGCTGCTGGTCAAGTTCCTCGCGGAGTCCAACAAGCTGGACGCACACTGCCTCGACGTGATGTGGCAATCGTGCATTCAAAAGGACCAGACGCTCGTGAACGAAATTCACAACCTGCTCATCACGACAGTTCCGTTCCTGTCAATCGAGCTACTGTTGCACCTGGTCAAGAGCATCCACGACTCGCTACTGCAGAACCTGCGCCGTAGCGAGCCCTTCCCGGAACTGATTGCCTTCCTGCAGCGATTGGCGACGAACTCGCCCAGTTTCCTGATGGACAGAAGTGCTGAGGTGACCACGGCGATCTTGCAGCTCTTGTGGTCGATCCAGATGCACTGCAGCATCGCGAATTTCCGACTAAGCCGAAGTCTGCGCGACTTTTTCCAAGAGGGACTGCGCAGCGAGTACGGCGAGCCGCTGCGCAAGCTGTTCTTGAACGAATGTATCGACGGGATCAAGCGCTCGTGCTTTTTGGGTGCGACTTCGTCCCCAAAGAACAACGGCGGAGGGTCATCAGCGGGTGCGGAGCCGTTCGAGAGTGACGCCACGGCATCAAAATCGCTGGAACTTCTGAAGTTCCTGATCGATTCGTACCGACTGGATCAGGGAGAGGTGGTGGAGTCGCTGAACAGCGAGCACGGACTGGTGGCGCTGCTCTTTGATGAGCTGGCTGCGTTCGTCGCTCGCAGTACCGACAAGCAGTCGGCCAGCTACCGGACGGCGATCGGGCACCGACTGGAGCTGATCCATTATGTCCACTTTAAGTCGCCCAACCTGGAGCTCAGCATCCCGCAAATTGATCGTCTGTGGAAGATCCTGTCATCGTCCCCGGCCGAGCGTGAGTTCTGTCTGGTGTTTTTCAATCAGACGAGTATGCGCGGCAACCACCAGCAAACGAGCATCGGAGCGACGAGCATGCTCCCGTCGTCGGCGTCGATTTCCTCGGCGTTCAGCTTGGACGTGTGCGCCTACATCTTCAACGAGCTGTTGTGTCGGCAGACGGACTTTCGAACGCTTGGCACCTCCGGCTACAAGTGCTTCAACACGTATTTTGCGGCTCTGAACGCACAGCAAAAGAATATGGAAGCCCCCTTGAAGCTGCTGGGGCTGGACGCGCTGTGGCAAATCGCGTTCGAGGCTCCGATGGACGTCTCAGACCTTGCGACCCGCGAGCTGCTGCGTGTGTATGAGCGCTACTCGGATGATCCGAGCACGACGGAGGCTGACATCGAGGCGACGCTGAAGGATTTCCTGAAGCGCGTGTTCGAACAATTGTCGAAGGTCCAGGAGTGCAAGTCTGACTCGCTCAAGCTGGTGCGCCACTGCTCCAACTTGCTCGTCGGGCTCGTCTCAAGCTCTCGTCGCAAGCAACCATCGTTCGTTCCGCACGGACTAAGCGGCAGAGGCGCCTACTTCAGCGTGAAGTTGATCGCCCAACGCATTCCCGGGTCTTCTGGCGTTGGTAGCGCAGTGGGAGGCGCTCACCAGGACAACTCCATTCGGACGCTGCAGACCTCGGTGTACTCGAACCAGTCGCTGTGGCTATTCCGCCGGCAGCTTGAGAAGGTTGTGGGCCATCCGATGCAGCAGACCAAGATCCTGATGGCGGGCTCCGCGGTCACAGGAGACCAGAAGACTCTGGCCGATCTGCACATCACCGAGTCGAGCGAGCTGCGCGTGCTCATGTTCAATACGATCGTGCAGCGCAACGCCGCGTCCCCGATCGAGCACCCCACCCACCACCTTAACTTTTCGGCGAAGAAGGACGTGCATCACCCAGGAGAGATCATTGCAACCGACACGACGTACTTTGACGTGCTGTTCCGCGTGCTCGACATTGTCGAAGGCCACGACGTGCACGAGGTCTTGTGGGAGTTCCTGAAGAAGATTCCGACGAGCGTTGAGCTACTGGATCGTGTCGCCAACATTGGTGGTGCGTCCGCGCCGCCACTACCGAGCAGCGACGATGAAGATGTGACCATGACGGCTCCTTCGAGTGACGACAATGCGCAACCGACAATAAAGGCTGCGTGGTCGTCGTTGCTGCGCAGCGGTGCGTCGTACCACGAAGCGATTTACACGTTGCAGATCATGGACGCGCTGCTGCTCCCGTCGGACACGAAGAAGATCCCGTTCGCGCTGGCATACCTGCAGCGCTTCATTTCGGGCGGCGGGTTCCACGAGGTGCTGTCGTACTTCATTGGCGCCAACTTCCATGCGAGTTCCTTCAACGAAGGTCCAGCGGTGGCGCTGCGCATCTTGAAGTTTTGCCTGTTTGACTCAGAGCACAGCGACTTGGTGCTCGCCGCAGTTAGCGATGACGAAGATGCTTTGAACGCAACGTCCGCCGTTGCTGATGAAGCAGTGAATGCATCCGAGGCAACGACGGAGGGAGTGTCCAAGTCCAAGATTGTGGTGGAACGCAGTCGATACGATGAGCTCGTGCTCAAGATTGCGGAACTTGTGGTGTCGGAGTACGGGCGCGCCGAGGAGATTTTGGACCGCAAGCCGACGCTTCGCATCTTGATTGAAGCAGTCAAGACAGTCGAGTCGATCGTTGCCATCGCGCCAGAGGCCGCCGAGAAGTACATGAGCTCGGTGGCGCTGCGGCCGCTTGTGGTTGCCATCCTTCTGAAGATTGAGTCGGACCACGTCCGCGAGCAGTGGCTCTCGTCACTCCGATCCGTTTGCCGCGCGTCTCCCAGTGCCGCGCAGGTCGTCTACGCTGAATTCATCGCGTCGATCGACCGAATCGAGGAAATCACCGTCCCGTGCGACCAATACGCGCGCATGCTGGTCTTCCTCGCCCAACTTGACGGGATGTCGGACAACTGTCGCGATCTAGCGGAGCGCGTGGTGCTCAAGTTCCGCCGTGGGTTCTCCAGCAAGTTCATTGCGTGCAATGAACACTCCAATGAGGTGCTGGTCGGCTTCCTGGAGCTTTTGCGCGAGGTGATTGTGTCCCACGCCGAAGTGCGTGCAGCTATCGCGCGCGAAGTGGTCGACGTGGTGTACGAGGAGTGTTTGTTCACGTTGCCGAATGAGGAACGCCGGCGCTGCCCTTTGTGCGTGTCGATTGAAACTCGGCGGCCGGCGTTCAAGCTGTTGGCGAGTGCGATCTCGTCGGATGCGACCATCTTGCACGACTTGCATGGGCGACTTCCGCGCTTGTTCACGCGAAGCGAAGAGCTGCGGAACAAGTGGGGCCAGGAAAACAACATCAAGACGAGGGGCAACGGCGAGCACGTCGGCCTCAAGAACCAGGGCTGCTCGTGCTACATGAACTCGTTCCTCCAGCAGTTGTTCATGCACCCAACGATCCATAAGGGCTTGCTGGCTGCCAAGGTGGCGCCGCGGCCAACACCGACGGAGCCCACCAAGGCCGAGGCGGAGCAGTTTCCTGAGCGACTTGTTGGGTGTCGCGTTGCCGTCGAGTGCCTTGGCGGACGTGTGTACGAAGCGAACGTCGTCGGGTACGACAACGCGACGCGCCAGCACACGTTGCGTTATGAGGATGGCCGCGAAGCGAGCTTCGTGCTTGCGGAAGGGCGCCCGGGCAACGAGAATGGGCGGTACGTGATCTTGCAGCCCGAACTGACAGGCATCGATGCGACGCTCGAAGTGCTGCGCCAGGTCCAGCGCACGTTTTGCTACCTGCGCGACAGCGAGATGCGGTATTTCAACCCGAAGGCGCTCGTGGACTCGTGCACGTGCTTGAACCTCGAATTCTCGGTGTACCAGCAGAACGACGCTAGCGAATTCTGCGACAAGCTGCTGGATCGGTTGGAAACCGGTCTGAAGACGACGCCTCAGGGTACGCAATGTCTGCAGGAAGCTCTCGGCGGCAAGCTGATCTCGCAGAAGCTGCCCAAGGGCTGTGACCATCGCTACGAGCGCGAAGAACCCTTCATCCGCCTGGAGCTGCAGATCCGCGGCAAGGAGAGCATCGAGGAGTCACTCGCGGCGTTTGTCGAGGGCGAAGTCATGGACGGCGACAACAAGGTGGAGTGCGAGTCGTGCGGCACGAAGAAGGCGGCGGTGCGACGCACGTGCTTCGGCACCTTGCCAAACTTGCTTATCCTGCACTTGAAGCGCTTCGACTTGGACTACACGACGTTCGAGACTGTGAAGCTCAACAACCGATGCTCGTTCCCGATGAACCTGATGATGAAACCGTACACCAAGGCCGGAATTGAGGAGCAGGAGGCAAGCAACGTGCGTGAGAACGCGTCGCCGGACGATGAAGACATGGAGTCGGACGCGTCGAGCGGCTCGGACGAGTTTATGCCGGACGTAAACGGCGCCGTGAACGACGACGACGACGACATCGTAGACATAAAGCCCGATTCCCCGCGGAGTAACAGCAGCAACAGCAGCACGAGCAGCGTCAATGCTCATGCTGGTGACGACAACGATGCTTCGGATGCCATGACCCCAGTGGGGGCAGTTGAAGCTGGTGCTAGAGGAGTGTCCAAGACGAATCGCAAGCATGGTCACGGCTCAAAAGATGGCTCGACGTCGGCGGATCCGGACTACGAGTATCGGCTCAAGGGCATTCTGGTGCACTCTGGCGTGGCACAGGGCGGCCACTACTACTCGTTCATCTACGATCACGTGTCGGAGAAGTGGTTCAAGTTCGACGATGAAGACGTGACGCCGTTCGACCCGGCCAACATTGAGGCGGAGTGCTTTGGCGGCGTCCAGCGCCGTTCGTGGCACGGATCAAGCAACGCGATGGAGATGGAGGTGTTCAGCAACGCGCTCATGCTATTCTACGAGAAGGTGACCCCCGCGCACGTGCCCGTGACGACAGAAGGGACGGCCAGCGACGCCATGACAGACGTGAGCACTGACGAGGACGAGCGGTGCGACTATGAGGCGGAAGTGTGGAAGTCGAACGAGGTCTTCCTGCAGAACTCGTACCTGTTTGACGTCGAGTTCCACGAGTTCCTGCGCGAGATGGTGCAGTCCAAGTACATGAAGGACTCGTCGTCGCTGCCCTCACCCCCCTCGTCGCCAACCGGAGATTCCGCCATGGTGCCCGCCCCTGCGTCCGGGCCCCCAGGCGTGGACGAAAGCCTGCAGGCAACGCTCGCGGACATTGGTATCGCGTTCGTGCTTGGCGTGCTGCTGCATTCGCGCGAGAAGCACGGCATTGCGCGCTGGATCACGGTGCTAGCGGCCAAGTTCGCCAAGCACAAGAGCATCTGCGTGCGCTTCTTCCGCACGCTCGCGACCGCGAAGCGCACGGACTGGTTGCGCAGCCTTGTGTTCGAGTGCCCCGACTCGATCGCGCGCCAGTCGTTCGTGCATCTCGTCTCGCGTGCGCTCGCGGCGTACGACGCGCACATAGTAAAGGACGGCTCCGCGACGATCGACTCGGAGGACGCGCAGGTGTTGGCGCTGCTGTCGCAGGCGCTTGCAGAGTTCTTGGACCAGACGTCGGTCGCGCAGCAGTCCCACTTGGAGGAGTGCTTCATGCTGATCCGCAACTGCGCCGAGATCAGCAGCGTCATGCGCACGCTATTCCAGCAACAGGACATGGTCGCGCGTCTCGCTGGGTTTTTCTTGAGCGAGCGAGCGCCCGCAGCGCTCAAGGAAGCGTTCCCGACGTCGCACGCGCTGTCGACCTCGTCGGCGCTCACTGCGTCAGCGGTGGCTGCGGCCACCCATCGCTACGCGTCGCCTGACTACCAGTACTTGCTAGAAGCTATCATCGCGATCCTCGGCTTGCCTCGCCGTTCAACGGAGCCGCTGCTGGCTGAGAGCAGCGCGCAGTACCCGCATCGCGTGGCGCTGTCGGACAAGGCCGAGGCCGCTCTCACGGAGGTTTTCAATGACTTCCAGTCGGCGGAGGGTGGTATGGGCGTGTACGAGCTGGTGAAGTTTCTGCGCGCGTCGACCAGCTCGGTTGGGAACAGCGCAGCGATTGAACAAAATGCGCGCGCGTTTCTAACCAAGTATGGGAACCGCGAGGCGTCGCCCCCGCGCGTAGAGCTGGACGGATTCCTCACGTACTACACGGACGCTGCGGCGGCATCGACCAAGAACGTGCTGCAAGACCTGCGTGCGTTCGGCTTTGGCGAGGACCTGAGGCGCCATAGCAAGTCGCTGCCGCCGGCGTCGACTGTCTTGGCAGGTCTCAGCCCGCTCAGTCGCTCGGCGCTCCTCAACGAGGTGTTCATGGACTCTGCGCTGGAGGAAGACGCTGAGACGGTGGGCGACTTTATGCTTCGCATCAGCATCGGTGATGGCGCGACGTCGGAGATGCTGACGCGGTCGCTTCTCCAGTGCATGAACGGCGCGGAGAGCGGCTGGAAGGGCCAGCCTGTCGTGGACGTCTGCGCGTTGGCGCTGCAGAACCTGCTCGCGTACGAGTTCCCGTACCAGAGCCACCTGATCGAACTGGCGCTGCTCGCGCCCGAGTTTGGGCTACTGAGCACGGCGCAGAGCCGCGCGCGCTTTGGCAGCGGTAGCGCCAACCTGACGACGGCGACGCACGTGGCGCTGTTCGTGTACCGGCAGCTGACGGTCGTGCTCGAGCTGCACAGCAAGGTGCCGACCGTGGCGGCGTGGCTGACGGAGCACCGCAGCGCGTGGGAGTGGCTGTACGAGTGGCTGCGCATCGAGTCGCTCAAGCCGAGCCTGGGCGGTCGCGTGTCGGTGCTGTCGCGCGAGCCGGCCAAGCTGGACACGCTCGTGCGGCTGGGCGAGGCACTTGGCGTCGCGTTCCGAGAGGAGGAGCGCTGCTACATTGTCGAGGGCGCGGGCTACGCGAACGTGAACGGTATTTATAAGAGCACGACGCATATGCACGACAACTGCCTGACGTACGCCTGCATCAAGGGCGACATCGAGTACACGCTGTTCCGGTGCTGCATGCCGAGCAAGGCGCGGCGCTGGTACATTTCGTACTCGCCCAACAAGAACCTGCTGGGCACCATGTCGGACGAGGACTTTTATTTTGTGCAGTCGCACATTGACCACGAGCTGCCGCCCGAGGACGGGTGGAAGGTCTGGGTCAAGAACGACAAGGCGCACCCGCCCGTGCCGACCGTGCGGCTCTTCAGCTCGACCGTCGGCGCCAACGGCAGCCGCGGAGACAGCGGCGACATGGAGCTGGACGCGCGCGGGAACGTGGCGATCCAGAGCATCGATGAGGAGTTTGCCGACGTGGACGGCGGTGCGGACGTGGACGGAGACGCGGACGCGGACACGGTCGAGTACGACGACAGCGAGGACGAGATCCGCGTGAGCAACGAGCGCTTCCAGGCCGTACACCTAGACAATCAGGAGGACGGCGAGCCCAGCAGCGGCACGGACGACTTCATGTAGTGTGGCGGCCCGCGAGGATGCAAGGAGTGCGTGAGACGCGTGCAAGGCAGGGCGTTTGCTGGTGGCGCGAGCGTCGGTCGCAACACGCGGTGTATTTCTCTATATTTCTTCATGGTTCCATTAACGGCGGTGCTGTGATCTATCGGCGGGCATGGTGGTGGTGGTGTTGAGTCCTGCGTGGTTGTCGGTCTCGTCGGTCTCCTTGCTACAGAGTACTGTACATACCGATGAATCCAATTGCATCAGTGATGGGCTGGTCGTCACCTTCACTCCTTTTTCAGGCGACCCAACACGCACGGGATGACCATATCACAGGCTGCTTGAGCTCGTCGCTCGCTGGATATATCAGAGCGTATTATAGCGGGAGCGAAGCTGTTTGAAGTCAAAGACGCGCCGTTGTGGACAGGATCGCGCGGGATGCGATGCGGACCACAAAGGCGGCGGTGGCGACCGAGCGGCGCGCAGATGGCGGCGACGCGGGTTAGCGCGGCGCATGGATTGGGCTCCTGCGTGGCGCCAGCCTCTCCGCCGCGTGCTACATTGACTTGTGCGCGACATAAACACACGAGGCAGCCACCTGCCACGCACGTGGTTGAAGCTGCCGCTCCGTGTTCTCAGATCTCGGAAGTGGCAGTCAAGCAGCGACAGCCACGTCGCTCGGCGACTCGAACGCACGTGCCGGCCGGATGTAGCCTGTAAGATAGCATTTTTGGCGCCGCCTTGAGGATAAAGGAGACCCCGTGCTCTCCTTCCTGGCACATGAAGAGGAGGCCGAGGTGTCGGCCTCCTGCCTCTGCATTACTGTGCCGTACATTGGTCAGTCGGGTGAATCTTATTCTGCAGCAAGCACTTGCACTGATATAACATACAATCCGTTCGTCCTTCTGCCCACAAAATCAAAGGCGGGGCTGATCTGTTATGGACCAAATCCTCACTCAGAGCAGTACTTCTTGAAACAGATAAAGATCACTTGGACCCACCAACCTACTGACAAGAGTGAGGTAACAGCACTGATGCTAGAAGCCAGCTGGTTGCCGCCGGGTCTTTCGCGGAATCCGCCTCTTGGTCCGTCCTGCCGTCGTCCAGTCGCACTGAAACCTGCTGCTCTTGATTATATGGAAACATGGCTGCGCTTTGCCGGGCGAGAGAGCGCGCACCGATACAAAAGCCCGTTCGGCCCCACGTCGCCCCGGTTCGTCTTGCTTTTTGTATACTCTCGCGTCCGTCCTGCGCTTCCAGTCAGCCAGCCGCGACATGAACAGGGAACACACAAAAATTGCCGGCGTCGGTCTGTCTCGCGGTTTGTGTGCGCCCATATAAACGCCCAGACAGACTCGCTCCCTAGGACGACCGCACGACTGCGACGAGCACCGTGGGCGGCGGGCGGACGCTTGTCGCTTTCGAACCGCCGCCTTCAGCCCGTCTGTCCGCGCTGGCTGTCTGTCCTCCACGGTCGTGACCATTTCTGAATCCGGAGCGACTCTCTCGCCTCACCCACACGGAGCGAACAAGAGGCGGCCCCAGCAGTCTCCGCAGAACGCGCCGGCCCACCAGCGGCGCCCTGAGAAGCCTGCCGACTAAGATCCCACACATCGACGCGAACCCAGTCTCCGGTCTCATCTGCCGCGCTCCTCCCCATCCATTCTCGCTTTTGCCCGGCCGAGAGGACACTCCGCCGCGCCATCCTCATCCTCTCCGCCCGCCTGCCTGCTTGCCGCCGTCGCTGACCAGCCAGCGGCCCACTCTCTTCCATCTCTTGACGCCTGCGTAGGCTCACCAAGCAGCGAGCGACCCGCTCTCCGTTCTCGTTCTCGTTTGCGCCGCCGCCACCGCCGCGTCTGCCCGAGACGACCGAGTCCCAAGGGCGGAAGACGCGACCAGCGAGAGAGACGGAAGCCAGCCGAGACATGGCGACGACCGAGATGGAGATGCCGACTGAGACGCGGCCGCGCGGGCGCAGCGCGTGGAGCCGCTGCGACCAGGCCGTGGCGCGCATCGCGCCCATCTCGACCACCACGTGCCAGGTGTGCGGCGCGCAGATCGCGCAGGGCGCGTGGCAGCTCGGGCTCATGTTCATCCACGTCGAGGGCTTCATGCTCATGGAGTGGTACCACCTGCAGTGCGCCACGCGCATGCCCGGCGCCGGGCTCGCCGAGCTCATCGAGACCGTGCAGACCGAGATGACGCCCGAGCAGAAGCGGGACTTCTGCGCCGCCTTTAGCGAGGCCGCCGGCGCCTGATGAGCGCGGGGATCCATCCATCCGTCCGCGTGCCGTGCGTCTCCCGTCCGGTCCAGTCCAGTCCAGTCCAGTCCAGTCCAGTCCAGTAGGTGTCAGTAGGTCATGCGTGCAGTGCGTCTGAGTGAGTGTCTTTGATGTGAACCGTGCCGTGAAAGCCCGTTATCTCGACAAGCAGCAAGAGCAGCGAGCGATAGAAGCAACCACAGTAGAAGTGCGCGGGGCGCATCTCCGCCACCGTCGCGCCACCACCCACCCAATTGTCAAAGCCTAAAAGCGCAGTACACTACAAGTCGATGATCAATCGATCGCTCGACAGTTCGTCAAATCTCGTTCGCGCAGTCTACGACGGCAGGAGCGCAACGCATCAACACGAACTGGCGACGACGGTGATAACTGCACGGACGCGTCCTTACCCTCCCGACAGCTGCCGCACGCGCTGCGATCGCTTCTTTCCGCCTCAGTGAGACCACCTCGACTGCAACCAACTACAATACTGTACGCAAAGAGGCCGCCGCCGCCTGCCTGTGACACAATGTACTCGTACGTGCCTGGACACAATCAGCAGACCGCAAGCTCCGCCGATGTCGGCAAGGCTGCTCACTAAATAACGCACTTTTGGTTTTGCATCACTTAGAAAAAAACCAACAACACAAAGAAGCGTCAACCCTGAAGCCCCGGGCGGTTGGACCGGATGGCTCGGGCACAAAGCGCGCTGTCAGCGCCTCGCGCACGAGGCCCAACAAGAGGAAGGCGCACAAGTCCACGTCGGCGAACACGATAGCGCTGACGCCCGTCAGCTTCTGGTTCGATCCCGATGTCGCAGACAGGTTGTGGATGCCGGAGACGTCTGCTTTGCTCGCCGTCCCCAAGCAAGGCGCGTCAGACGCCGTCGTCTCACCGCTGCTCATGTCGTGGTACGACGTCGGGAACTGGAGGATTTCCTGCCAGCGGTTACGTAGTGGAGCGAAGGAAATCGTCGTTTCCGGATCACAGAGTAGAGTCAGAGTAAGAACAGTCATTTTAGATCTTGCATCCTGCCGCGAACAACCTCGAAGCGACTCTTCACATACCCTCTCCTCGGACAACTCTTTGGACAGCGCCAACATGAACTGCGTGTACCTGAAGCCCGGCGTGCTGGACACCCAGGGCTATGCTTATGGGAAAGGCAAGATCCTCAGCGGGCGCACCAGCAGGGCCCGTGTCGAGCGACTCGCAAGCAGGCGCTGGGCAGCGATGCCAGCGCACTCGGCGACGCTTGACTGAGAAGCCATCTGCCGACGGGTCGTTCCGGAAGGCAATGCCTTGAGCGGGGTTGGGACGTATGCGGGGAGCTGCGTGTGCGTGCCAAGGATCCGCGAGAATGCGGCACGCGCGTGAGGCTATGGCGTTGTTGTTGGGTACGATTGGAAACCCAAGCCTGCCAAGAGTATCTGCACGTTCACTTCGACGACAAGACGGAGGTTATGACATACGACGAGTCGGTGATGCAAGACGTTGCGGGGGAAACGTATGCGATGCGGCCTTGTCATCATCGCCCTGTAGCAGACATAACGCCGGCTGAGATGCGCGATCTTCATCTAAAGGTGTACGACACGTTCAACAGTGTGCAAGGAACTGCTCTACGAGACTCTGCTGCTGTTGTTAGCGCTCATGGTCTGCAGCCTGTTGACGAGCTCGCGCAAGTGCCGTTATACGAGCTTAACTCGGGGAACGTGCTCATGGTGCCGGTCGAGCACATTTTCGACTCTGCTTACTACCAAGAAAGCGATCGCCATGCGCCGGCCGGTGTGCACTTGGGCGACACTGTGTTCGGCTTTGAAGCCATGAACCAGCAGCCGACGGCAAGAACGGTCAGCGCGCGGGCGACCGGAGACCCTCCTGCAGCGCGCGGCCAGGGGGAATCAGTGAGCGAAAGTGAGTCAGACAGCGACATCGAAACAACGACAGTGACCTTCCCTGCTCCTACCGAAGCACCAAGTAGAAAGCGCAGGTGCGATTCTGCGAGTCCTTCGCCGAGTGGCAGCGTGACGTCAGCCAGAAATAGCTCAAGGGATCGAGATGGACTGATGAACGAGCTGGAGGAGTTTCTGGCTTTCAAGCGGGCGCAAGTTGAAGGACCTGTGGCAACTGACACCACCGGTGGGGAGGCGAAATCGCAGTTCCGGCCGTCAGCAATGCAGAAAACCATCCACCGTACCCTGGTGAACGGTACGTATTGCATGCTGAGCCCGCTTCTCTTCCTTGAAACGCTCCAAACAGATTTGAAGCACCACCCGATCATGCCACATCCTGCTGTTCTCCGTGGGCTGTATTCGTGGGAGTTCGGCTTTCGAAGGTTGTCAATTCTTCATTTTGCGCGGAGCACTCGCTCCGAACGTCGAGAAGCTGCGCGACTCCACGGTTTCACCGACTTCTCTCGGAAGAACGGTTTGTCCCACCCAACAGTGCCGCGCGATTTGGGACAAGTAATCGACGCGCTGGACATCCTTGACCGAATCGTGAGGGCAATGTACAAGGCGTTCGCCAACGACGTAATCGCGGCCGCGACGGAATGCGTACAGACACTGGCTGAGGGCGCTGATACCCTGGCTACAAACGCGCTCGAGGAAATTGTCGACTGGGTCGATCACCAGCTACAGAAGGTTTGGGCGTGTCTCTCGCGACAGGATATCGCAGCAGTGGATGCAGTCGTCGACGAGTTCAAGGAGCAACGCAGCACACCAGCGGCTAGTCAACGTTTTGGCCGATCAGCGTGTTGGTCAGCGGGTGGATGAGCGGCTTAATCGTCTGCGAAGCAGTGCCCCGCTCCGTTTGACTACCGATCTGACTCAAACCGCGGGCAAGCAGACGCACAAAGAACGGAAGGGTCCGCTCGAGACCGTATTGAAGGCACTTCATGGAGGGTGGCAAGTCGATGTGCATGCGGTTCCTGTCGAAGATGCAGTGACATAGCAGAGGCGACGGCCGCTGGAACAATACGCGGGCTCATTTTAAGCCAGATCGACTTCCGGCAGTGGTCAAAGCGTACATCAACAAGCACTATGGGTGTCTTAGCGACGGGTTCGGTGATTTATGACTGCCGCGAGGCGCGACAACTGCTGGCCAGTCGACGCCAGTATCTGCCACGCTTCGGGGAGTGGCACCACTGGCATGCGTACGGCAGAACGCCTCTGCGCTGCCTTCGATGTGTTATGCTAATCCTTTCGTCGATCAAGATTAGAAGCGCCGGAGCTCACGACCTCAACGCAAGCAAGCAACCGAGAGGACGGCGTCGTCGCCTTCGCCGTCGGTCAGCGAGGAGCGACACTACCTGAGTTGTCAATCGGCGGACGCGAACAGCTCCTCCCGCAACCTCCGTTTTGTCGAATGTGCTAGCCAATGTCTAATCAACAGCGGCTCTACCTGTCCGGCAAGTGCCGACGGATGTCTTGGCCAATGCAGCAACGGCAGCGGCTCTGCCTGCCAGGCAAGTGCCAGCAGACGACCCAGCGAATGCTACAACGGTAACGGCTCTACAGGGTGTGAATGCGTTCATGTGGGCAGTTTGCTCAGAGCCAGGGACACAGCCGCTCAAGCTGATGCTCTCGAACGAGATCGGCTTTCGAGCACGAATGTGCAAGTTGGCTCGGCCAACATTCATGCGGCGTGGATTAGGCGTAGCTTCTCCTCGACTTTGCGCACTCTGCAAGCGTTGTGGCAGTTTCATACGGCGCGTACCACGCTCTCGTTTCGTGCAGCTCTCGCCAAAGTCGACTTGGGCATGCCGGCGGATTCACCCTGGCTGGAGATACGCGGTTCCAAGACAGTCTATCTACTCGACCGGGCAAAGCAGCAAACGTACAGTACGTTCTTACGACGCTCGCGCATGGCTCTGCCTGACTTCGTTCGCCTGTTACGGGGAGAGACTCTAGCCGATTCTCGCCCCAACAAGGCATTGGAAGTCCCTTCCCACTTGCCCTGCTGGCGGTCGTACCGCTATCGGCGAGAGTGGGGGGCTGTCGTGCGAGACGGCGTCCGACCTCGGTGGTCCAGACAATTTGACCACCAACAAGAACGACCGAAGAATCACGGCTCTGCGCTTCAAGCTCTCAACGTATTCGTGAAGAGCATCCGCAAAGACCAGGACGCCAGTCAGTACCTAATACTCGACGTCGATCTCCTTGACCAGCTGGACGGTGTCACGTGCAGCCCATTTGGTGCTGTTCAGAAGGGAGATGCGGATCTATCGGTCGACGCCCGCGTCATTCATGACCTGTCGTTCCCAAAAGTAGCGTCGGTTAACGACCACACGAATCGGCAGCTCAGGTGGGCGTCACATACGATGGAGCGCACGCAATTGCAGAGCGAGTTCTCATCTGCGCCAGCCTTCCGGCCATTCCAACCAAAATGTCGACTGGTGATGTGGATGGCGCGTTTCGCAACGTGCCAATTCACGCAGACCACGTAGGTCAATTCGCGAGAACAATCCCCGAGTTGAACGTCATCGTCATTGATCTCGCCTGTCCGTTCGGACGGAATCTCCGGCGTGCTATTGGGTTGCTGGCTCCGCGATCAGCCACATCTACTCTCACACAGCGCCATCATGACCAGTTCAACCCCTGGCCGCGGCGAGCTGTTTCGATGGCAAGGCTTGGTGCGACGATCACGTGTGCGTCGAACAAGACGTGGGGACGAGATTGGCTGAGTCCACTGTCGCGCTGCGGCGAAAAATGACTGCGGTGCTGGGTCCATTAGCGCGCGACGAGGACAAGTTCTCCGAGTGGTTCACCGAGGGCAAGGCACTTGGGCTGATTTGGAATATAGTCGACCTCACGGTGTCGATGCCTTCCGACAAGATTGCAAAACCTCGGACACGAACGCGCGAAATGCTGGTATCGACACATACCACGCGGTCACATCTCATGAAGCTCCTCGGAAGTTTGCGTCACGTGGCGACTTACGTTCGCGCAGCTGTGCCGTTCTTTCAATGAGTCGTCAGCTGACTGCGGGAAGCACCACGTTTTGGCCGCCTGCTGATTTCGGAGGGCTGCCGCGACGACCTTCACTGATTTCTTTCGATCTTGGAGTTAGCGTAGCTGCACTCCGTCCCGTTAGAATGCTTCACTGCGTGTCAAGAACCGATAGTGCACGTTCACATGGACGAAAGCGACTAGGGGCTGTGCGCACTTCTGCCCGAAGCGAAGGAGTACATCCAAGTGCGCTTTGATGAAGCTGAGCTCCACCATATTCAGCTACAGAAGTCCGGCGACACCGCCGAGTTCAGCATCATTATTCGTGAGCTCATGAGCGCGGTGTTTGCCTCAATTGTTTGGGCACATCGATGGGCTCCACGTGGCCGTCGTCGTCAGCACCACGTCCAGTTCTGGATCGATAACACCACGGCGGTGTCGTGGAACAATCTGCGTTCGTCTCGCAACCCCTTTGGGCAGCTGCTTCTCCGCCTGCTCGCGTTAAAGGAAGTCGAGCACGATTTCTACTCGACGGCATTCCACGTTCGGGGCGTCGACAACGTGATGGCCGACGCAGGCAGCAGGGTGTGGCAATCTCCCAAATCGGCCGCTCAGTTTGCTGATCTTTCTCGTTCGTGGCCACAGGTGGTGGTTCCCGACGAATACAGGAATCTCTCACGGCTTTGGGATCGCTATCGCAGCACGCAGCTTTAGCGCGAAATTCCCGTGCACTCTACGACCGAGCCTGGTCGCAATGGTCAACCTGGTGCGAGTTTATGGGATACCCGCAGTGGGTCCTCGAGCGTTCTCTCGACAGCAACGCTATGCAGATCGGCGCTTTCGTGGTCTACCTGTGGCGTTTCGGGATGAATCAGCAGGCCCAGGGCAACACTCATGCCACGATTCGCGGCAAGATCAGCGCGATCAACTGGTACCATCGCAACCACTTGGGGTACGAGCCGGGACTCAATGCGAGTCATGCCCTACTCATGCGAGGAATCAGGCGCATGTCTGACCCAGTCACCAAGCAGCAGCCTATCACTGCCTGCATGCTTCTCCGCATCCATCAAACAATCGATCTCCGCTCGCCTCGCGGACAACTTCAGTGGGGTGGGCTGCTGCTTGCCTACTTCCTCTGTCCCACGAGGATATGACGGTTTGGCTTTTACCCCGATAACTTCAGATCGGCAGCGATTCAAAAACCAAGGAGACCCTCTACGGATAGCTCGTAAAATGAGCTATGCAGCGCTATTTTTTGCTTTAATGTAACTTCATAACGGAGGTAATTACCATCAGCAACGTGGGCCACAATCCGATTCAAGGAAGTTTTTTGTCGAGATGGAGCAATTAAAAAGCGATATTAGACAAAGTTTATATTTTAGAATTGTGGGTTCCTCTTCTACACACAGAAATGTCGAAATCATCATTTAATCTTATAGAAACTCCGTAGGGGATCTCCTAAAACGTCGAGGTTTTTTACTTGTTATGTCGTGACTAATGTTAAATCACCAACTTTTTAGCGAATCAAATCAAAGATAAAGTATAAGCTAAGTTTTAGACTGTCCATGCTAAAATTTAGGAAGATGAGATTTAACGCTGCTTTAGAGCCTGTTTGCCCGCTTCGTAAACCTCTTTGTCGTAGTACGTACTGACCGGTCGAGCGCGCGAGTCATGATAGAGACGCTTGACGCGCGGGAGGCAGTAGTCGTTGCCCCCTCTGCGCGAATAACGCACTACATGACTTTTTGCAAAGTCAAAAAGCGCTTGTCGATAGTGTCAGGCGGGATGGCTGAGTAGGAAGAGTGAACTGCGTCGATCAGCGCGTCGGTCCCGTATGTGACGCTTTGGTACTGACGCGCTTGGATGGCCGTGAACAGGCCCAAGTCTAGCACGTTGAAGTCTGGAGATTTGGCCGGCTGACAGCGCATTTGAATGTTCCACCCCATCGCTTGATCGGTCTCTCTGATTGCTGCGTCGTCTTCTTCCACGTGGGGACTCGCATTATCCTGCTGCACGAATATCGTGTCCCGCTTCCTCCCTAAATCAGTACAACTAAAGCAAAATATTGGCCATGTAATGATATCGAGAAATAGTTA
>JAADXW010000170.1:0-33632 GCA_023337975.1 Phytopythium ostracodes
CCCCCCCCCCCCCCCAGAGGGAGCGTGTGAGCAATAGTTGCTCCTAGAGGTCGGGACTGGTGTCGGCTCGTAAGCAGTCTACATGCTGGTGCGTTTGCTAGCAGCGTCTGCATTCTCAACGAGCGCGTGGGAGAGAGTACGCGTCATGGACGCCACTAGCAACTACAAGATGCAAAGCTGGATGAACATGTTGACACATATGAACACAAGGGTCATCAGCACAATCACTTGTCGGCACGCTCACACACAGTGGTCGGCGTCAGCACATGGACTGGATGATGTAGTCGAGCGCGTCGTCGAGGCCCGAGAACTCGCTCTGCATCTGACGCTCGGCGGGCGCCATCGCCGTGGGGAAGCCGAAGCGTAGCGCGTCCAGCTCCTGCAGCGGCTCTTCCCACACTGGCACCGCCGCGTGAGCGGACGGAGCGGCCGCCGACAGGGAGAACGGCGGCAGACAGAGGCCTTCGCTCGTCATGAGCAGCAGGTCCTGGTAGCAGACCTCGCCGCTGTTGAACAGGAACGCGGTCGGGTCGCGGGCCGCCACCAGCGGGCTAGGGACGGGCGTCGCGGGCTCGTTGGGCGGGCGGAGCGGGTCGGAGGTGCCCCATGCGGCTCTTTCAGGCTCCGTCTCCACATCACGTGGCTCGTTGGCGAGCACTCGGTCGCCGCCACCGTAACTGGGGCACGGTTGATCCGGCACGCGCTCCTGCTTGGTACTGGCCGCCTCGACCGGTGGCTTGGCCGTCGACTTGGCCGGCGACTCGGGCGCCGGGGTGGCGTCGCGGCGGCTCCTGCGCAGGCCGCGGAGGCGGCGCTGCAGCTTCTGGCGGTGCTTTTGCGCGTGCGTCATGGTCTGGCGCGTGCTGCGCGTGCCCACGAACTGCGCCACGCGCTTCCACGGGCCCTTGGGGAACAGGCGCTGCGCCTGCAGGAAGCGCTCGTGCTCGGGCGGCGTCCACACGCCGACGCCCTCGCGGCTCTCGCGCGGCCGCACGCCCGGGCGCCGCCGCCGCTTGGTCGCGTCGCTGTCACTGGTTGCCATCTTGGGTTCAGGGGGTTTAGTCGCGTCGAAGCAGAATAAAGAATGAGCAGCGGAAGGAACAGGCCGGCAGGTGCGTCCGTCGGTCCCACGCGCCGGTTCACTGTTGCCCGCCGTCGCTGTTCGCGCGCGTGAAAACGGGAGGAGAACGCCATCACCGCAGGCAGGCGACTTAATTAAGCACAGTACATAGTGATCAACGCACGCATCAGTTGATGCGCTTACTAGCGAGAGCGACGCGCTTCGATGAAGCAGTCGAGCAGCTACCAGCTCATTACGCGCGTGCGGTAGGTGGCACCTCCCGTCGCATTCGCACCCTCCGATATTATATTTCCGATATAGTTGGTGCCATTTTATAAATAATAGTACATACAAAGTACCTTTGAAAAGTAGTGGATGCTTGGTATGCTGTTTATTTGAGACGACGTATGGGGCGGGCGACCGGGGGCGAGGCGGCGCCAGCCAGACGTTCGCCCCGGCCACAGTGGGTGCTGGGCAGCGTTGGAGAATGTTTCGCGGCGCACAAAGACACTGGAGCCTCCAGTGAAGGTGGCATTCCATTTTCCGAGGCGCCCGTCGAGATGACTAGGGGGAGTGTACTGTACAGTACTGTGTGCGTCCAAAGTGACGAGAGTGAGTGCTGTTTATCGTTGTCTGTGATGCGGAGAAGCGGATGAGTGACCCTTAGTGATGGCGCCGATTGGAGAGACGGCGAAGCGTGGAGAAAAGTGGATGCGGACAGTTAAACGGTCGCCAGATGATGACGAGAGCCGAAGAGCAGCACCATCAGGGGGGTGGTCGGGCATTACAACAATACAGTCAAACCTGTCGATAGGCCGATCCTGGAGATATGAAAAAATGGAGACTTTACTGTTCCCTAAAGGCTAACAACATATTGAGTATATTACACCATATATAACTGAATGTATTATTTATACAAGGTTATTCAGAGGCGGCGCCGGCTTATCAGCAAGTTTGACTGTATGTATTACAGTACTGTAACACGCCGGCGGTCAGTCGAGTGAAGCCATCAGTCGCATGTTGAAGCGGTCGGCGTCTCTCCTTCATACATATCAATACACGCTGTCCTACCTCTGCGCACTTGCAAGAACAAGCGCACACAGCGCAGTTGTGGACTCAATCAACCCCATCAGAGCAGCGAAGGTGGCGGAGCAACTCGCGCGCGTTGGTGTCGAACGATGCATGAGAGTGGACAGGTAGGAAGAGGAGGAGAGAGCGGCACGGAGTTCGCCCCGGGGAGAGCACGCGCGCGCTGTTCGCTCTGGGCCGGCGCCGCGCTGTCCACAACCCACCTGGAGCTCTGCAGCACGCCATCGCTCGTCTTCAACCTGGGAGCGCGTGCGCTCCGCACCTCCGACCGGGTCCCAACCATAAGAAACTAGCTCAACCAACGAGTGCGGGTCGAAGGATACTGTTGACGCGTAAGCATCGGCGTCCGTGACCTGCTCGCAAAAAAAATCATCTAAACCGTCTCTGGGATCCCGGCCGATATACCGACGTACAGTGCACGCTTCACCATCATCATCACCAGCGCCTTCCTTCCACCCACCGCCGATGCCATCGAGGCACATCATCGAGGCTTCTCCACGTCCATGATCTCGTCTCGACGGCGTTCGAAGGGGAAGCGCAAGACCCTCTCTCGAGCGCTGGATGTCTGCTGCTGCTGCCTGCACCTTGTGCTGTATCCCCGTGTTGGCGAGACCCTCACTCGTGGCGCGCGCGAAGAAGACGGAACGAGAAAAGTGAAGAACGAGAAAAATGAGGAAGATGCGCCGCGCTTTGATGGCTACAGCACAGCGATGGACCCTATAAAGTTGTTCACGATGGGCTAGTCTAGACGGAGTGTAACCCATCGCGTAGCTCCCACTTCAACCAGACCGTGGTGGATTTTGGGGTGCGTGCGGTGGATTCGTACGTAAATAGGATGCGTCGCCGCGGACAAATTCGACCGCCACTGGTGCGATTTTTGTTGTGAAGCCGGACTGGTGACCAAGGCAAGCTCCAGGACGGTGCACCTGACTGCCTACAGCAACCTCGTCGACCGTCAAAAGAACCAGCGACTCGCTCGCCCGCTACTACTGTACGGTGGGCGAAAATTTCGCGGGTCGGCGATTACATGGCGACCAGGCGAGCGGCCGAATCATCCCAGCCCCGAACACTAGCGCAGTATACCCAATATGTGTTGCACTGTACTGTACACTTACTCTGTGCATGCGTCCGTCGCGAAAGAACGAGCGGAAATTTTGGTCTCGGTGGCGAAATCTTCATGACCGGACGCGGTGGCCGATCGATCGATTCAATTCTCCCGCTGGCTCGTCACTTGAAATAAGATATTCTTGGGGTTACTCACGGTGCTCGACTACCCAAAGACGATCTTGTCGTAGCCCCAAGGGCTACCGCAGCACTCCATTTGCTCGACAACAAGGCGCAGATGCCGCATTAAATATACTGCAGGCACTTGAAGCGAACGCCGTAAGCAATGCCGCAGCTTAAGCTGATATTATACGGAAACTGTCGATCCCGTGTCGTTGAGAGGTCGCTCTCTCGTTGGGAACTGCATCCAAGGACGCTCCGTCCATACGAGTTAGAGGCACGCGATGCAACCCGAGTCGACTGTAAACAGCGCCTACGCCCCTATTGGTCAGTGTGGGCCGTCGCAAATCAGGGCAGCGATCCAGAATGATGGATACCAACCGTACGGCCGAGCGGTGAAAAAGGGTGGACACGGTGCCTCGCATAATATATTACTCTGTTTTACCAGCACCACTTGGTCCGCGTCTCCAAAACTCTGGACAATGCAAGCAGCTCGCGCCCTGTGGCGGCCTACTCGGTGCGCCCCGCCGCCGCGCTGACAGGCGAGTGCGCGGTTCCTACTCAATCCCCTTCGTCCTTGCGGGAAGACCGAGAGCACGAAAAGAGAGGTCGGCCGGCTGCGGTGAGAAATAAATACGCGCTCGCCGCTTCTTGTGCTCGGGCCGCTCGCTTGGGTTCTTTCCTGGCTTGTTCGCCCCCTGCGCGTCTATCTTGTTGGGTGGGCAAGCGGAGGGATCTCTCCGCTCCTCTCCTCCTCCTCTCTCGTCGTCTTTAGCCGCCGCGATGCCGCCTACGACTCGCGGTGGAAGGTCTCGATGAGGAAGTCCATGCACTTGTCGAACTCAATGTCGCTGGGCTCGTACGAGGGCCCGTCCAGGAAGTGCGTATTCGCGTGCGGGTCGTTAAAGTCGATGGCAGGCGGGAGCTTCTGGTAGGCCATGGGCATGGGCGCCATGTCGTCCATGGCGATGCCACCCGCGGCCGTGGCGAAGCCGCCGTCGTCCTCCCCGAGCATGTCGAGTTCCTGCTCAGCCGCGATGGCGAGCGACGTGGCCAGTATGGAGTCGTTGAACTGCTCCTCGTTGGACAGCAGCGCGTTGAAGCGCGAGGACCGGTCGAGAATGAAGGGCAGGTTCTGCCGGCCGCTCATGCGCACGTTGCGCAGCCGCCGCGCGATCTTCTGCCGGTACTTCTGCGCGTGCGTCATGGTTTGGCGCGCCGTGCGCGAGCCCACGTGCGACGCGATGTCCTTCCACGGGCCGGACGGGAACAGCTTGATGCCCTCCACGAACAGCTCGTGCTCCTCGGGCGACCACAGCCCGCGGCTTTCGGTCTTGCCGCTCGTGCTGGACGTGTCGCTGCCGGCAGCGCTCAGGGCGTCGTCAACGAACGACATGCTTCTGGAATTCAGTGGACTGGGACGGGAGGGAAGTGCGTGTGCGCGCGCTAGCAGATCTTCAACTGAAAGATCGGAGCCCGGGGGCACTGCGCCTTCATCCTTGCTTCCTTCCTCCCCCCTTTCGGTCGGTCGGTCGTTCTCCTCCTCTCCTCCCCCTTTGACCCGTCAGCCGCGCCGTCAGGCGTGGACTTTCACGTGTACCTATGAGTGTTACTTGATTAAAGTATGGTCCCCTCCCTCTTTCGATTTCCCGCATCCCTCTTACTTGATGACGCGCCCCGTACTTTGCGGGCACTTTGGACTGGACAAAGGCAGCAAATCAAAATATGCGAAGAATTAGTGACGACTCAGCAAAAGATACGCCCGCGTTTTAGCGACCCTCTTCGCCACGTTAAACGGGCCACGTGCCACTTGAGAGGGGCAGCAGATGGTCCGATTAAGCGCGCGCCACCCCATGTTTTAGCGCGATCTTTCGGCCCCGCGCCCGTTTCTCGCACCTTCCATTTTCCGAGGAGATGAGAGTGTCCCAGACGCGCTCTCTGGAATATAAACGCGAAACACATACTGAACGCAAGTGTAAAATAGCTGGGCGAAAAGGGAGCGAGATGCAAAGAAGGCGCCGGCAAGACGGCAAACAGCGGCCGCAGCAAAAAGCGACGAGCGGCGGTGCCTGCCCATCCATCCAAACCAACCGTCCGTCCAGGCGTGTCGAGATCCTCATGTACTGCATTGGAGTGCACGTAACTGAAGGCGCCGGTCAACCAGGTACGGCACCCGCAACGGTTACGACGGTGTATCCAGGTTACGATAAAGTAACCGCGAGCGGTGTCAGACAGTGGCCAGGTCGCCTGGCGTTCGAAATCATTTGAGGCAGGAACAGTACAAAGTGACACTTAATTTTACTATAGAGCAATTTCCTAAGATTTACAATATGTTGGACAGTACCGTACATGCCAGTACAGTATAGCACGGGGAACGGTAAATCCAAGTGTGTGGCTCAAAATCGTCATGTCTCTTCGCCTCCCCCCATTTTAATACAAACGCCAAGTTAAAGACGTTTTCGCGAAGGGCTCTTTTCTGTTGGCCGTTCTCTGGACAGCTGGTGGGCGGGTGACGCGGCTCTGACCACCACTCCCTTCGGTTCAGAAAGTATTTTGCCCCCAGAGACCATCTGCAAAGACAAGATGCATAGACCGGCCACCCGGTGACGTCGATCCATCCTGTCAAGGAAAGCCCTAACCCGCGGGAAACGGCCCACTTGAAGTTTCTTTGATACAGATCCGAGCCAAAACGCGCAAGATTCGCGCGCGCTTGATGGGAGTGAGCGCGTTCTGTTACTCGACGCTGCGACCATACATTCTTCCATATAAAAAATCACAACAATTAAAGGCGCTTGCGCCAACTATGCTGCAGTTTCCGCGCAAGTATTGCTCCCAGTCCACCTCCTGTCACTGCCGTTGTACACAGAATGAATACTGTGCGCAGGTGAAGCCTCGCGCCAAGAGGCACGTCAAATATCAGTTAATGTTTGTATGCCTTTGATGTTTTTAGAACAATAAGCCCTCGAAAAAAAGAAGCAATGGCGTGAAGCCCGTGGCGTTTAGCGTCCCTCCTTCCAGTTGAAGCTGTACAGCAACCTCCAAAAGATCACACCCCCAGGCAGCTTGCACTCAATTAATCGGTCTTTATAGCCTGCGACAACGGTAAAAGCCTCGGGGAGTGTGCCTTAACACCCGTGCTCTTCGTGATCTACTCTGGCTGTTCAAGGTGCCGGCGGAAACACGCGGACGAAAGATCCACGAGGACGCCAGCACGCGTGATCACTTCCGACGTCGCATACTCGACGGACGTCCATCTTTGCGCGTGAACAGATACAACCCTGGCGCCCAAGTCATCCGCGTCAAAGGCACTAGCCCTCCCTATCACCGTTGTCCGGACGCGCATGCGCGTTGGCAATAGCCACCGCACAAACCACCCCTTCAAGACGGCCATGGACGGAGCCGGGCGTTGTCGCAACGATCGCGTAACGACGACGATGAACCGCAACATCAACGACGAGGCGCACAAAAAGCACGACGGCGAATCAATCTCTCGCCACACGCTTCTTTCTTGCCGGCGTTAGCCAGAATATCCAGCGCTGGTCAGCCAACTGAAGGAGCGTCGTCAGGCCGGCGATCAGTACGGTACATACATAAACGAACTGATAGATGCGAGCCGTAAACGACTGGGAAAAGGCCGCACTGTTGTGTGACCAGGGGAGTACACTGTAGCGTGAATAAGAGCCGCGAACCGACGGCGACGACGTCATCGGTCATCAACTGCCACGCCTTGACAGATTTCAGTCACCCAGTGGGCGCTCGAGACATGTGGTAGCGGCCATAGCCGGGCCATCTGTCACCCTCTCGCAGATGTCGCAAATGATCCCCCATCCTTCGGTCGGTGTGACATGATTGAAGGGGACGCGCGTGGGTGCACCTATGGTCACAGACGTGTCATGGCGCGAGTCGCACTCTTCCTGCGGGTGGATGCGGATTCAGGCTGGGCGGGTCGGGACGCGCCTGCTGGTCCCTCGTTCCCCGCGGTCCCCTCGTCAGTCGGCGGCTTCATCGCTTCCGAAGTCGTCCGGCCCATTCGCGCCGCCGCGTGGCCGCCAGCTGCCTCAGTAGCGCTTTCCGAGCGCGTCCTGCACAAGTTGCCATGGTCTACGCCGGCCGTGCTGCAGGTATGTACTGTTCGATAGTCGCTGAGTCGGTCACAATGTGTACAGTACTCGCTAACGATGATCTTGTGCTGCTGGTGCTTGCCCCAGAGTGTACGCGCTCATGATGGCCCTCTGCACTGCGGGTGCTCATACTCCTGAGGGCGACGGCGCGTCCGGCGGAGTCGCCGGCTCGAGGCGCTCGGTGCTCTGCTCGATTGCACGGTCGCTGGCTGTTTCGTTTCGGTGGTCATCGCGGCGGTAAGGCCGCAGGAAGAGTACCACCGAGATGGAATACGCGAGTCGTCCGCTGCGCCGCTGTATGCACGTCCGGTTGCCGGTCCATTCGATCCGTTCGCCGAGCACACGCTAACCCTGTCGGGCGACGCTGAGCTGCGCCTGGTCGCGCCCTAGTCACACTCGATGGCCTTCCGCCGTCGCTGTAAACGTACGCGGCCGCTTTACCGCCCGTAACCACGTAACTAGCGAGTGGGAAAACGCGATTTGGGCACCGAAACCGGCGCCAACTGGCGGGGCGACGGCCACAAGAATAAGCCTAAGTCAAAGGTGTTGCGGCCGCGTAGCCCTGGCCGCTTCGCTCTGTTAGAGTCCGGTCGCATAATGAGCAGTTTAGCCATTGAGCCACCGTCTGAACCTACAATCGGGCGTAACAGCTCATTACCGGCGACTCGCGCCATTGAACTTGGGCGTGGAACCACCTCACGCGCAGTTGTGTGCTCCTGATTGGTTTATTATCTGTCCATATCTTTCCATAAAGCTGTGCAATTGGTTGAATATCGCATAGACCAACACTCATGAACAGAACTCAGAGCTGAGTGATGGTGGGAATAACGAGAATGGCGGTGCCCCCAAGCGACTCGACCATGTGAATGACGGAAGGAGGCACGCCACTTCGCTCGTTCTCTTGGTCGAGAGAACAACGAGAAGTAGCAGCGCATACTCAGGCCCAGTCACTTGGGCGAGTGCGCTCACCACTCGCGGTCGTCGCAGTCTCTTGCTGATCGTCGCCAGCCAGCACTTTCCCATTTTCTCCAGCGACGTAAACGACCAACTCGACACCGCCGCGTCGCCTTCTCTCAGTCCCACCATGACGATCTCCAAGCGCGTACAGAAGGAGCTGGTGCAGGCGGTGCCGCCGTCGGACAGTGCGGCGGTGCGCGCGCTGACGGGCAGGGACAACAGCAAGCAGCAGGCGGCGGCAGCCAAGAGCAAGACCGCCAAGGGCGGCCGCGCGACGATCGCGGCGCTAGCCGAGGCGAACAAGGGCAAGGCCTGGACGTGCGAGGAGCACGAGCGCTTCCTCGTGGCGCTCGAGCTGTTCCCGTCCGGCCCATGGAAGGCCATCGCCGACTACGTGGGCTCCAAGAACTCGCGCCAGACCATGACGCACGCGCAGAAGTACCGCCAGAAGCACGAGCGGCGCCAGCGTGGCCTGCGCAACAAGGCCAAGGGCAAGGCCAAGGCGAGGGCGGCGGCGACCAGGACAACCAGGACGAGCGTCAAGATCCATATCGACGAGGCCGACGAGCAGGAGAGCGAGGACAAGTCCCCGCGCAGCGTAAGCGCCGAGGCCGTCGTCGAGGGCGCCATGGACGTGGACAATGTCGACATGGACGCGCCGGCGCCAGCGGTGGCGGTGGGCGGCGACGCTCCGCCGCCGGACTGGAACTACCTGTTCAAGCAGGCAAGTGTGACGGAGATCTTTCCGGAGTTCGAGCCGATGGAGTTCCTCCCTGATATGTGGAGCACCAACTCGCTGGAGGAGATGGTCCTCGGCGGCAATGGCAGCAGCGGCGGCGGCGGCGGCGGGCGCTTCGACTTCTTCTCCGCCGAGTCGAACACTGCCGTCGTCTAAGCCGCAACACTTGGAGCGAGCGTGCAAGCGGCCAGCATAGCGGCGCACGCGCTCCGCTTATCTAAAGTTTGTGAATGGTTGGGGCGCGGCCGTGAGCCCTCCGCCAGACGCGTAATTTATACACCACCCAGATAAAAAAAATAGGGACAGGGAGACACAGTACATGACTAGTGTACGAATGAATGCAGTCGTCAGTTAGTATTACCTCGTAGCACATTGCATCTTTTGCATTGTGATGCATCTATCTTGTCGAGGGCGAGCGCATTGACGGCCTTCCTGAGCTCCCCAGCACGTGTTGAAAACTGAGAATACATGTTTGTGACCATCATTCCTACCGGTTACATGTGTGAACCACACATAATTGTTCATGATGTATTCTACCACTCCATTAAGGTACGATTTAGCTGCCAGCCACGTTGGAGGAGCGCCACCACCAGTAAACAGTTGACGAGCATGACGAAGGCGGAGACGACGACGACGACCAAGCCGCTGGCGGGTCTGAGCAAGGAGAAGGCACTCAAGTTCAAGGAGAAGGCGGCCAAGCGCGGCGTGGTGCGTCTCGTGCGTCATCTGGTTGGGTATTAGCCGCGCTCTAACGTTTGTTAACGTCTCCTCCCAGGTGTACATCAGCCGCGTGCCGCCGTTCATGAAGCCGGAGAAGCTGCGGCACCTGCTGGGCAAGTTCGGGGACATCAACCGCATCTACCTGGTGCCGGAGGACAAGGCGTTCCACAAGAAGCGGGTGGCGGCGGGCGGCAACCGCCGGCAGAACTACACGGAGGGTTGGATCGAGTTCGAGGACAAGAAGATCGCCAAGCGCGTGGCCGCCATGCTCAACACGACGCAGATTGGCGGCCGCAAGCGCGACTACTACCATGACGACATCTGGAACCTCAAGTACCTCAAGGGCTTCAAGTGGGACCATCTGACCGAGAAGATCGCGTACGAGAACCGCATCCGCGACCAGAAGCTGCGCATGGAGATCGCGCAGGCCAAGAAGGAGAACGACGCCTACCTCGAGCGCGTCGAGCAGTCCAAGCAGTTCGCCAAGATGGACGAGCGCAAGGCCGACAAGAGGGCGGAGCACTCGAGCGGCGGCGGCGGCGACCAGCTCGCCGTCGTGCGCCGCGCGTTCGTGCAGAAGGCACCCACGAGCAGCAAGCAGACGCGCTCGCTGGACGAGGCCGGCGGCGTCGACCTGCTCGCCAAGGTCTTTAAGAAGCGCAAGGTCGATGCGTAGGCAGTCGACCAGCGACATCCCAGTACTCACATACACCAGGAATACCCTCACACACCTATATAGACAAGAGTACACTATCCATTCACCCCCACACGAGTTGGCAGTCGCTCCCACTTACAGTTCGTCTTTGGCCTTCTTCTTCTCCTTCTTCTGGCCGGCCGGGAGGGGAACGTCCACCTGCTGCAAGTCGCCGTCGGCGGCGTCGCCAGTGAATACGAGCAGCACCTCGTCGCCGCGCTTGAGCGTCCACTTGTGGCCCGTGTACGTCGTGTACAGGATCTTGGAACCCGGCGCGAGCGTCGTCATGAGCGTGCTGGACCAGTAGATACCGATCTCCGAGTCCGTCGGGTTCTGAAACGTGACCGAGAACTTGGTCTTGGCCTCGGTCGGGTCCGTGTCGTCCAGTCCGAACCGGCGCCGGTTCCACACCCACAGGTTCGCGCCCCACTTGGTCCCCTCGAGCACGGGGCAGCCGCCGTGCAGCGACATGGGGTCAAGCTCGCCGTTGGGCTTCTGGCTATAGAAGAGGATTGCGCCGCCCTTGCGCGGGTATGACGCGAGCTTGGTCGCGCACTTCTGCACCATGTCAATCTCCCAGCTGCCCTTCTCGAATAGCGCGCGGGCCTCGCGCTCGTACTTGGCGGCATCTTCCGGGTGGTCGTACTCGGCCGGGATCCCCTCGGGCATGCTCGCCTTGGGAAACACCGTCTGCCCGCCGCGCGAGACGTTCGACAGGTACAAGAAGACGGTGGCGAACCGGTTCGAGCCGCCGCGTGACGGGTCCCAGTTGAACGCCGACGAAGTGTCAGCGGCAAAGTAGTCGTTGTGCGCGATGTACGCCTGCTTCTGCTTGTAGCGCAGCAGCTGGAGGCCGTCCGACATGTCCTCCTGGTACTCGCCGATCGCGAGCACATCGAACGAGCGCTTCTTGATGCTGATGGCCGTGTCCGAGATGGGGTCGAACGCGTTCTCACTCGTGCGGTGGCGCGACACGCGCTTGTCGCCGCGCTGGTGGCCCACGTGCGACTGCTGCAGCTTGCTGTCCTCATCCTCGATCTCCGAGATGCGCTGCACGAGGCGGTCGGCCTCGGCGTCGTCGAAGAAGTTATAGATCCGGAACGTGCGCGGCGACTCGGTCAGCGACTCGATTATGATGGGCTTCTTGGTCGGACTGGCCTCCGACGTGACCTCGACGCGGTGGCCGAGATTCACGAACGGCCAGACGAAGAGCAGCTCAGGCGCCACCAGGTACAGCCTGTCGCCCGGCAGGATGTCCTGGTAGGCCTGCAGCAACACGCCGCGCCCGTTGTAGACGCGGTCGGCGAGCACGACGCCGCCGCCCGAGGAAGAGGACGAGGCCTCGGCCGTCGCCAGCGCCTCGACGCTGACGAACTGGGAGAAGTACTCGGCGAGCTCCTGGCCGCTCTTGCCCGCCAGCAGCTCGGCGCTCACGAGCATCTGCACGCCGCCCGTCGAGAAGCCGTTCTTGAAGACCGTGACGCTCTTGGAGGGCGCCAGCGCACCCTGCGCCTCGCCCAGTGCGCGGTGCGTGTACGTGAGTTGCACCTGCTCGCGTAGCTGGTCCCAGTACACGAACGCCAGCGCCGCCAGCGCCAGCAGCGACAGCGAGCCGCCCAGCGTCGCGCGCCTGCCCATTGCCGCCGCCGTCTTTTCTATTGTGATCGTGCGACCTTGTTCCGGGTCGATCTTGGTAGAGCGCGACCAGACGACAAGGGAAACATCCGTCAACGGACCTTAACACCTGTCAACCTTCTTTTTAGACTTGCGCTAAGTATGCGGGGGCTATTCGGATGTTAGCGAGGGTTGGTGGAGGTTCAGAGGGTTCGGAATGTGAAGTGGCCGACTGGAACTTTTGATAGGTGTATAGTTGATGTGTATACTATACGCTTTCTAGTCAGACACGCAGCTCTTGATGCACGTCATCGGCCGAAATGGCACGGTGACACCACCAGCACGGGGCTTTTCGCGGTCTCATGACCAAAAAGCAGGGAACCAATGCTCCAACACGACTCCCAAGACGAAACACAAAGCAAAGCACTCGATTTTCTACCATGGTTGGCCTCTCTCCCGCTCGGAGAGGCTTCCTACTTGCGCCCGCAGCACCACTTACACACTGTCGTCGTGGCCTCTGGCTGGCCTCGCTCCCTGCAGTAGACCGTCTCACCCCCCGACGCTGCCCGCCTAAATGAGGTGGCTCTTGACAAGCTTGCGGTACTTCTGGTACGCGACGGCGACGGCGCCTGCGAGCAGCACGATGAGCACGAAGAAGGGCAGGCGCCAGCTGGAGCGCGCGACCGTGAGCTCGCTCTCGACCTCGGCCGTGATCTTCTCGTTCACCTGCGTGCGCACGTCGGCGAGTTTCTGGCCGATCTTGAGGTCCATGAGCGCCGACACGCGGTCCGTGAGCTTCTGGATGCGCTTCTTGTTCTCGCGCTCCTTGGCCTTGAGCTTGTTGACCGTGTTCTCCGTCTGCTCGCGCAGCTCCTCGAACCAGTGCTCCGTCTCGACCTGGAAGTTGGTCACGTACTTCTCCAGGATGTTCACTTTGCAGTTCTGGTCGCACACGGGGTTCGACATGAGGTTGATAAAGTCCTTCGAGTAGTTGTGCGTCCAGACGTCCGCGTCCACCTTGCCGAGCGCATAGTCCTTGACGTCCGAAAAGGCGTGCACGCGCAGGATGTCGTGGTTGTCTGCGAGCGCGCCCGTGGACGCCGTGATGCCGAAGGTGGCGCGCTTGAGCCAGTCGGCCGAGAAGGGCAGCGAGCCCTTGTAGCACGGCTTCCACAGGCCCTCGCTTTGCGGGTCGACCTCGACCTCCAGGTCCGTGCCCTTGACCTTGACACGCACGCGCGAGGAGCTGTACACAGGGTCGAAGTTGCCGCTGCCCGAGTAGTAGCGGAAGGCGGCGTCGCAGCCAATCTTGGTCTCGTCGTTGAGCTCGTCAAGCGTCTTCTTGCCGTCATTGACCTGGATCGTTACGTCCTTGTGGCCGCCGCGGTGCTCCACGTTGTTGAACGTGTCCAGCACGATGCCGAAACCGTAGTACTTGTCCGTGAAGCCGTGGTTATCGCCGTTGGCGAACTTCTTCTCGTGCGTGAACCAGAGGCCGAGGCCGTCGCCGAACCACTTCTTGCCCTGGCCGTGGATGCGGTACGTCACGACCGCCACGAGCTCGTCGCTGTTGACCTCCGCCTTGCTCCAGATGTGCCCGCGCTTGCTCTGCCGGTCGGTCGTCAGCCGGATGAAGTTCTTCTTGACCTCCGTCGACCCGCCGTAGTAGAAGTCGTTTGAAATCTGTCGCTGCCCGTCCTCCGAGATGAGGTTGTACGGCGGCACGAACGTCAGCGCCGGCAACTCCGCCGCGGACGCCGCGCCCAGCACGCACGCCGCCGCAGCAGCGGCAGCCGTCGCCAGCATCTTGACCACCATTCTCACACCGCTTAGTCGCCTCGAACGCGCGTCAAAGGACAAGGAGACCGACGCGATTGGGAACGAAAATGCCGCCGCCTCGCGTGTATTGTTGGGCCGACACGTAAGGCGGGGGTGGAGCTCCACCTGCGAGACTTGGTACCGGGCAGGAGCCGATAAATTGCATTTGACAGGGTTTAAGACCCGAATTTAGTGTTACAACGCTATGCGTTTCACAGGCTGACAGTGAAGACATAGAGGAACAACGCTAGAACTGTTTGTCCTGTTTTATGTATGTAACACCATCAAACCACCACTTTCGTGTGACGTACACTAACTCTTGCGTATTGATCGAGTGCAACCGAACTGAACACCTCGCCTCCCAGGGCAACATGCAAGTTCCGGCCGTCCGACCTACAGCAAATGCGACTTCATGAGCGCCTGGTACTTGCGGTAGACGAAAGCGGCGCCGGCCGAGAGGCCGAGGAAGAGCAGGAAGAAGGGCGTCTTCCAGCCGCCGCCGCCGATGTCCGGGTTCTCTGCGAGCTGCTTGGCGATCTTGACGTTCACCTCGGACCCGAGGTTCGCGTTGGTCTCGTCCAGCTTGGCGTCGATCTTCTTGGCAACCTTGGCCTCCAGCTCAGCGATGCGGCGCTCGTTCTCCTTGTCCTGCTTCTTCATCTTGCCCACCGTGTTCTCCGTCTTCTCCTTCAGGTCGGCGAAGCGGTGCTCGGCATCCACGCGGAAGTTGCCCAGCTCCTTCTGCATGACAGCGATGATGCAGTCCGTGCCGCAGCTGGGCGAGTCCAGCCACTTCTTGTAGTCCTTGGACACGTTGTGCATGATAGTCTCTGAGTCGACGAGGCCCACGTCCTCGTCCGTGAAGTCCGTGAACGCGTCGAAGCGGATAATGTCGTGGTTGTCGGCCAGCGCGCCCGTGGCGGCGCTGATGCCGATCGTCGCGTCCGCGAGCCAGTTGGCGGCGAAGGGCAGCGTGACTTCGTGACACGCGACCCACTGGCCGGTGGCGCCCGCGTCCACCTCCACCACGAGCCGGGTCTTGTCCACCTTGACCTTGAGGCGCGACATGCTGTGCACCGGGTCGAACGACGCGCTCTCCTCATGGTAGCGCACGGCGGCGTCACACCCCAGACGCTTCTCCGCGTAGAGCTGCTCGTAGTTCTTGGAGCCATCGTTGACGAAGATGCTCACGTCCTTGTGGCCGCCCTTGTGCTCCGGGTTGTTGAACGTGTCGATGACGATGCCCACGCCCGTATACTTGTCCGTGAAGCCGTGGTTGACGCCGGGTGTGTACCTGGCGTTGGAGGTGAGCCAGAGGCCGATGCCGTCGCCGAACCAGCGCTTGCCGACGCCCGAGATGCGGAACGTGAGCACCGCCGAGAACGTGTCGCGCCCGACCTTCTGCTTCTGCCACAGGTAGCCCTTCTTGCTCTGGCGGTCCGTCGTGAGGCGCACAAAGTGCTTCTTGGCCTCGGCGCTACCGCCGTACGCCCACGTGTCGTTCACGATGCGGCGGCCATCCGCGTCCACCTTCTCGAACGGCGGCTTGAAGGACACGTCCTCGATCAGCGACGCGCCCACGCGGCTCTGCCACGGGATCAGCGCCAGATACACGGCCAGCAGGAGCGCCAGCGCCGCGCTCTTCATGGTGCTCGGTCTTCCTTCCTTCGGTCGACGCCGACGGCTCTAACGCGGGTAATGAAGGCGGCAAGCGCGCGATATCCGGCAAAATGCGCCGCCCATTGACGTGTCAGAGCACGAGAGACCCTCTCGAACTCGATATCGGGTTATACGGGATCTTGCAATTTGCAAAATAGGGTGTTGTATCTGGAAAAGCAAGAAAAGAAGGTAGCGAAGGCGAGGAACAGCTAAAGAGGGGCGCGAAATCAAATCCCATTCTCATCATCGGAGCCTCAACAACTCCCACTTGTAAAGTATTTCTCTGTTCCACGAGGGTATAAACATTGAGGCTTTATGTGTACCACATCAATGTTTTAATTAGATAAAAAGAAGAATATGTTGCCAATTTCATGTTTAAAATACGAGAACAGGATATGGTTGGTGCAATATCTAAAATAACTTTAAATCACTGCAGAAATATCTGCAGAATACGCCTAAATCGTACAGGTTTATACATAAAATACGCATGACATCAAGACGATTCGAATAATATCATTTTCAGTTACCGTAAAGCCAAGTATGTATCCGACGCGAACATGTATCCGACACTTTGTTTTTGTCCAATCATGTGAAGGATAGATCTTGAAACGAGCTGTAAATTACCGATTAAAAACCACTAAGATCAGTATAGTGCTAAAATATTGCCCTTCCCCATTGGTGTCCATACTTAAATTAGTATATAAATAGTGGCACAAGTGCATAGCTTACTGCGTCATCCGACTGGCACAGGCTCACGTCTTCTGCTTAACATACGATGTGATGTTTACCCAACACAAGCTTTATTTTTTGTTTCTGGCTTCAAGAACTTGTCTAAGTGGTTGAGCAAGCGATCAGTAATGCCAAACATACTCCCTTTATTGTATGATTTGTGTGGTTGGAGGTGATCGGCAACCCAAATGCCGGCGACAACATCAGCTAGTTGGCTACAACATCCTGATAACATTTTGCAGTGAAGTGAAGCTTACCGAGATTTATAATTATTGGTGGTCATTTGCAATACTTTAACCAATATATGTAAACCTATCCCTACCCGTCACATTGCTGTCGGATACGTATTCGGTTTTACGGTAATGTCACCAATTGTTGAAGGAATTGTGAAAAAAATATTTTACCTCCGATAAAACTATCAGACATGAGTTCAAATCCAACCGCAAATTTGGCGCGCTTTTCTGATGAAAAAAAAAGAAGAAGCTAAACAGGCTTGTTTTGAGCTATCAGAGCAGGTTTTTGGATCGAGAAACAACGCACAAATAAAAAAGTTATCGCTGATAGCAAGGAACGTTCATTTCCTAGTGGGACAGAGAAGTATTCCAGGCACGGCAAGGCGCCGGTCAACGCCTGAGGGATGTCACGAGGTCTCCAGCTCTCTCCGCCATGAACTTGGGAGTGGAAGGCCGCATCCAGAGAGAGAGCGCGCATGAAGATGCTAGGGTGCCTGCCGGCCGAGAAAAAATAAATTACACATGGTCGCCGGTGCTGGGTCCACCTCCGTTTGAAAAACCTCGTCCAGAATTTCACCTTGTATTCGAGGTTTTATGGACAGTTGCCGACGATCAGCAGGGGCGGATGGGCGGGCGGGCTGCCCTCGTCCTTCTTTCTTGGGGCGTGATGCAACCACCCGGTCGCTGAAAACGGCGGCGCAAGCGCTGTAAACCCTGCAGGTGTTGCGAGCAGATGTGCCGAGTGACTGACCGCGCTGCCGACCGAAAAGACATGCGTAGAGTATCATTTCGTGCTTCAGGGGTGGGCGGGGAGGCCCGGGCGTCTATAAATACTGAGTCCGCCCACAGTAGGATTTGGAATGTTCGGCTCCTCCTTTTTTGACTTGCCGTTTGTATGCTTCCCGCTACGCTGCCCTGATCGGTCACCGTCGGCGAGGGGGGGTGAAGCGCGGGCAAGAAAGAGAAAGCGACGGGCTTTGCTAAAAACCTTGCGAGGTTTTGAGGTTTTTAAAATCTGGTTGAGTCGTTCAGGTGGGGAAATATCACTTTCGACTGTCTGGCGCGGTGCTTGAGCGGAGGAGAGGAAACTTCGCGCGGAATCGGCCGGGAGAAGCGCGGCCTGGACGCGCGTAGCACAGCGAGCGAGCGACGGACCCACGCGCGCGACCGACAGGCGGAAGCGGGAGACAACGCCGCTCCAGCCTTCGACGCGCGGTATGAGCTCGCCCTGCTTCGTTTCGAGGGAGACAGAGCGATTCGGTTGCTGACGGGAGCGCCTTTTTCGCATTTCTCTCGTTTTGCGCAGAGAGAAGCTCGACGAACAGAGAGGAAGGACCCGACGCCTCGGCGGAGTTGACTTCCACGTACGGCCGCGCGGTTCAGACGCGGGAGGCGAGGAGAACAGACGCGAGTGCTCAGTTTGGGCTCTCCGACCTGAAAATCCGAGAAACAAGAGGAAACAGCCATCCATGGAGTACGAGGTGCACTGGGGAGACGGCCCGCTGGGCCTGACGCTTCGGCCCGACCTCGGCGAGGACATGCCGCCCGTCGTGGGCCGCATCACGCGCCTGGACTCGGCCGCCGCCCTCGCAAACGTCGCGGTCGGGCACATGCTCGTGAGCATCAACGGCATGGACACAGCACGTCAAGGGTACGATCACGTAGTAGAGACGCTGCAGAAGATCCCGCGCCCCGCCACGCTGCGCTTTCGCGTCCCGCGGGCGTTCGCCCCGAAGGTGGTGAGCTCGCCGGGTTCTTTCCGCGAGCCACGGCGCCACGTGCGGGGTTCGACCGGCTCGACATGGTCCGAACCAGGGGGCCCGCACGCGGCTGCGTCACCTGGCCGATCGAAGCGCGAGCAGTACACGGTGGTGTGGACGGAGGGACCACTTGGGATGATTTTGCGTCCGGACGACGACGACTGCCACGTCCCATGCATCCGGAAGATCACCGGCAAAGGCGCAGGCACCGGAATGGAGCGTGCAACCGTCGGTGACATCTTGGTGGCGGTAAATGGGCAGGAGACGAAGGCGCTGGGGTTCCGCAGCACCATTACACTGCTCAAGACGATTCGGAAGCCCGCTGTGCTCAAGTTTAAGCGCATGGGCCGCCGCATCTCAAGGAAGCGTTCGTCACAGGAAATCCCGACGAACGGGCTGCCGCACGGGTTGCCCACAGACATCGGCGCGTACGATGTCGTGTGGCGCGAGGGCGACTTGGGGCTCAAGCTGAAGCCGGGACCGCGAGATGTTCCCGTTCTTAGCAAGCTGACTGGAAAGGGAACGGCGAGCGGCTTGCATAATGCCAACGTGGGCGACGAACTCGTGTCCGTGAACGGTACACCAGTTGAGGGTTCTGCGTATCAAGACACACTGCGGATGCTTAAGCATTCTCCGAAGCCCGCGGTGCTGCGTTTCCGACCTGGCAAGAACCGTCGTGAGTCGATGCTGTCGGTGACCTCGATTCGGTCGAACCCTGCGACCACGACCGAGGTCGAGAGCGCCGCGAGCCGCCACATCCCAATCTACGATGTCGCACGCACGTCACCGAAACCGGAGCAAAAGAAGCGCAAGAAGCGCATTCCGCTGGACGTCGCGAAGGAGCTTGTGGCCGCTTCGCAGGGTATGGAGTTGGAACGCGCGATGTTTGCAGGCATGCCGATCCTGGAAATCGAAGATGGAACGGACGAAGCGCATCTGCTTCGTGTGCAAGCCAAGCTTTGCATTCAAAAGCAGACTGGAAAGACCCGCAACGGTGCTGGCGCCGCTGCAGCAAAAGACGCGCTCACGCAGGCTGAACGCGAAGCGTTAGTGCTTCAAGAAGCACTCAAGAAAGTGCAGGACCAGGCCAAGAAGTACGAGAAGATCCTGGAGGCGCAGTCTCGTGAGCGTGTGCTGGCGATGGCGACGCGCTTCAAGCCGGAGGACGTCGTGCAGCGACAGAACAATATGATCCACGAGCTCACCGGTGTGATTAAGGACCTGAAACGCGAAAACTACAACGACGTGGACATCGTTCCGGCGGCACTTGAAGACCCAGACAAGGACCGCTTGAAGATTATGGATGATCTTCAAAACGTTATGAGCATCCCGGTGGTCGTTCCCTCGACCAATTTCTGCGCAGATTGTGGCGTCTCGGAGACCATGGCGAAGCTGGACATGGATGATGACGGGCAGTACTACTGCAAGGACTGCTGGGACAACTTCTTGAGCGGTGCTGGACCTGGCGCGGTTGCTGCCAAAACAATTGAGGATGACGCGACGAATGGCATCGTTCCTGACACACCTATTGCGCTGCCACCTCCGCCTATTACTCTGCCGCTTCGGTCTGTTGAGGAGCCGTCTCCGTCTCCGCCACCGGCTCCGGAGGCCCCGGTTCGAGCACTGGAACGTCTTTCTGTGGAGGACCAAGAAGAGGAAGAGCGCAACGCGCGAATGGAAGCAGAGCGTAAGCTGATGGAGCTCAAGGAAATGCGCAAGTCTGGTTCGATGCAGGTTTCCGACCGATCGTCCGGTATGACTCCGCTGGACCGTACCAAGAGCAAGCGTCGCGGCTTGGAAGAGCTTGCGCAGGCATTGCTGGAGGAGGAGGAGCGTGCGCGCGCGGACGGCAACGTTGGACTGGCGAAAAAGCTGAATGCTCAACGTGCTCGTACGATGGCGGAAGCAACTGGTGAAAACACGCACCCGACGATTGCTGCCTCTCCGTACGCATCGATGGGCAACCTGCTCTCCGGTTGCGAGTCGCCCGATTTCAACGGAGTGGGAGGCTCGTCTCGATATGCTGCTTCTACTCCCGACGCGGCTGAACCGTCGGCACCGACTCTAAACCGCTCGGCTAGTGCTGACTCTGTCTTGAAGCCGCCGATGCACTCGACACCAGCGGCGGTGGAGCCGGTGGCGTCACCTCAAAAGCCGTCGAACGACTATGCGGACGTCAACTCGGACGAGGAAGCGGAGGATCAGGTGGTGCTGAGTGACATGGATGACGACGTGCTGCGGGAGGTGGAAGAGAAGAACTTTGCGCTGGCCAGACAGCTGGACGAGGCTCACAGTGTCGTGGAGCGTGCGCGCATGTCGATCATGATGTCGGGCGACGAGACGGGCGAGGATGGCGACGACGCGGGCCTGAGCGAGGAGCAGATTAGTTTATTTAAGAAACTAACGAGCCAGGCGGACGAGCGCGCGTCCATGGTGGACCGGCTGCACCCCCAGGACGACTCGGACTCGGACTCGGACGACTCGGAGATGGGCGGCGACGACGAGGAGGAGGACGAGGGCGTGTGGATTTAAGCGAGCGGCGCTTATGGTGGCGCGCCTCCAACTGCATTGACTGGTCTTCGGTCCGTGTCGCGCGGCTGGTGCCACCCGCGCCGTTTTTTATAGCGTCGCCTGGGACTTTAGCTAGCGATGCTTGGTCGGCCCTCATCACTCGGGTCCGGATGAAGGCAGAAACAGTTGCGTACGGCCAAGCGAGAACCGGAGAGCAACGCCGTCGTTGTTTTTCTTGTGCCCGTTGTCGCTTGCGCCTCGTGTGTAGGTAGTAAGTAGTAGCAGCAAGCCACGCGTCCGTCGCTGTTTGCATTTCCTCGTTCCATTTCACGCATCGAACTCCATGTTCATGCCTCGAAGACTTTAAGTTCAGGTGTTGCTGTTGACCGTGTTGACGTGTCCGTTCCCGCGCTTTCTTACTATGGGTCCCGCCACGACACGAGGTCAAATCACGTTGTATGATTGGTCAATAAGAGAGTTCAAATTCAACCAATCATAACATCTCAATGTTTTCTCTGTAACTTATAGCAGTACCCACTCAAAGCGAGGGGAGAGGGAACCGAATACGTCGCCCCTCCCACTGTCAAACCGACCATCACTCTGACATTTCCTACCGCAGAAAGCAAGTCAACCTCCACACAGTCACACGTACAGTAGCGAGAAAGGCGGCAAGGCAAGCAGGCACCACCACCAAGGTTGCCCCCCCTTCCCAGGACTTGTCGACTCCTACTCTCTCTATCTCTTCCCTTCCTCCGCTCGGTGCGATGGCCGCTGACGCCGCCAACGCGCCCGCCGTGCCCGTCGAGGGCCAGGGCCAGGGCCAGGGCATCATGGACCGCCTCATGCCGGTCGCGCGCATGCTCTTCCTCTGGTACGCCGTGCAGTCGGGCATGCGTCTGCTGGCGCCCACCCCGAGCGCGCCGGCCACCACAGTCACCCCCAGCCCGTCCAGCTCTTCCGTCCCGGCGCCGCACTCTGTCGGAATCGAGGACCCGCAGCACCGCGCCGCAGCGGCGGTGGCCGGCCCACGCCTGCAGAACGCGTTCCACGTGGGCGAGCCGCTAAGTCTGCGTGTGTACGTGTCGCCCGAGTCGCACTTCACGTTCGCATCGCCCGGCGAGGTGGACGCGGTGGCGGACGAGCAGGAGCGGCTGCTCTGGCAGATGGACGACGTGGCCTACAAGTCCGCGAGCAACCCGGCGCGCGAGGACGGCGTCTGGGCGCACGCGGCTAACATCTCAGTGGACGAGCACCTGCTGAGCAACGGGTCCGTGTTCGCGCACATCTTCCTGACCAAGCAGGGGTACTCGCCCAACCCGGAAGACGACACGTACGAGCACACGGCGTCCATCTACCGGACGATCGAGCTGACGGCGTTCCGTCCGCGGCCCAAGGTCGTCAAGAAGCGCAACCTGCTCGAGTCCAAGGCCGAAAACGACGACGGCGACAAGGAAGAGGAAGCGAACGAGCTGTTGGCAGCCGACGACACGTACATTTCCATGTGGAAGCCGGCGTTCTCCATCAACGCCGTCCTGGACCACACGGTCTACTCGGCGCGGCAGCAGCCGCCGCCCTTTGTGGCATCGCAGATGGAGGTGGACGCGGACAGCGGCAAGTACCTGCCGGTGCTTTTCCTCAACGACTTTTGGCTGCTGGAGGACGACCTCGTGCCCGTGAACGCGACCATCTCGACGCTGCCGCTTGAGATCACGTACTACCCGCTGCCGCTGTGGAAGTACGCGCTGTACACGCAGATGGACCAGAACTTTCGCAACCAAGAGGCCACGGGCACGTCGACTAGGCGCGACACGGACAGCATGAAGCGCTTGTTCATCGAGACGAATCCGTACCTGCTGGCGATCACCGTGGCGGTGTCGCTGCTGCACTCGCTGTTTGACTTTCTGGCCTTCAAGAACGACGTCAGCTTCTGGAAGAACCAAAAATCGCTGGCGGGCCTGTCGCTGCGCACGATCGTGCTCAACACGTTCTTCCAGCTCGTCATCTTCCTGTACCTGATGGATAACGACACCTCGTGGATGATCCTCATCAGTTCGGGTATCTCGCTCGTCATTGACGTGTGGAAGATCAAGAAGGCGCTCGTGTTCTCACGTGACGAGAACAACAAGCTCGTCATCTCGGGCGTCGAGAGCTACGAAGAGTCGCCCACGGCCGAGCACGACCGAGTCGCCGTCGCGCATCTCTCATACGTGCTGTACCCACTGATCGTCGGCCAGGCGTTTTACACGCTCGCGTACGGCGTGCACAAGGGCTGGTACTCGTGGGTCGTCTCGAGCCTCACGAGCTTCGTGTACGCGTTCGGCTTCATCATGATGACGCCGCAGCTGTACATCAACTACAAACTCAAGTCGGTGGCGCACTTGCCATGGCGCGCCATGGTCTACAAGTCGCTGAACACGTTCATTGACGACCTGTTCGCGTTCGTGATCAAGATGCCGTGGATGCACCGCCTCAGCTGCTTCCGCGACGACCTCATTTTCTTCATCTACCTGTATCAACGGTGGATCTACCCCGTGGACGCCAAGCGCACGAACGAGTTCGGCCAGGGCCCTATTGAAGGAGAGGTGGGCGACAAGTCGGAGCCGGAGGCGATTGAGAACGCGCCAGTGGATGCCGAGGAGGACAAGAGCGTTGTTGAGGCGGTGAACGCGACCGAGGACGTCGCGGATGAGGATGTCTTGACCGAGTACCTCATGTCCAAGCGCGCCAACACGCTTGAGAGCTGAACGCCGTTAACGCAGAAGATACAGGTGAGAACAATATAGGGAAATTGAAGGACGTAGTGCAGATCAGCCGGACGGCGAGATGCGGAGGACTCCGCAACAGCCAGCCGCCGCCTGTCCAAGGTAAAAATGCATGGGCGTTGGCCATCGTGTCACTTTTGATCGGTACTGCTGCTGCTGCTGCTGGATGGTGGTTGGGATTGGTTGTGTCGTGTCTATTGATATGCACAGTGAACAGTCGGTCCACGCGAGGAACCGTCACCGTCACGTCTCGACCCCGCGTCGGCTGCTCAAACGCCGGGCATCCTTTCATCTGAACGCCACCAAGCAGCTTGAGCAAGACCATGGCGCTCGTGGATGTGGGCGCGGCGCTGGGCGTCGGTGGCAAGGAGCCCGACCTGGACGACGAGAACACCGAGATCGACCTAAACCGGTTGCCGGCCAAGGACCGCGAGGCCATCATGGCGCGCGTGACGCCCGACGACAGCGCGCCGCCCGATGCCTACACGCTCGCGCAGAACGAGATTCGTCGCGAGGTAGGACCACCCTCCTTGTTCATGTTGGAGCGCCCTAGATCTTCTAACCAAGAGTGACTCTGATCGTGCAGATGATCGACCGCGGGATCCAGCCCAAGGGCTTCTACAACGACGACGCGGCACGGCTCCAGGAGGAGTTCAACCGCGAGCACGAGGCGGAGAAGGAGGCGCGCATGCAGCAAAAGGTGCAGCTGGCGGCGCGCAGTTACCTCAAGGAGACGGTGCATCGCCGGCGTCAGGAGCGCGAGCGAGAACTGCGCGAAGAAGTCGAGGTGGTGGCGCGCAATCCGCAGCTCGAGGTGTGGCTCGGCCTCGCCAAGGCGGACGAGACGCCCGCGCATGCAGCGCTGCGCGTGAACAACATCGGCGCGCGCGTGTTGTGCAAGGCGTTGGCGTTCACGCACTCGCTGCGATCGCTCAACCTGAGTCGCAACGCACTGGACGACTCGGCGGGCAAGTGGATCGCGCTGCTGGTCAAGCGCAGCAGCTCGCTGACTCGCCTGGAGCTCGAAAGCAACTGCCTGGGCGCTCAGGCTGCGCGTGACATGGCTGACGCGCTCACGACCAATGCGAGCGTCGCGTACTTGAACCTCGAGAGCAACCCGCTGACGGACGATGAGAAGAACTTCTCGGGCGTCGCGGCGCTTGGCGACATGCTCGCGCGCAATTCGACGCTACGCGCGCTCAACGTGTGGCGCACGCGGCTCGGCGGAGAAGGAGGCAAGCACCTGGCGCGCGGTCTGGAAAGGAACGACACGCTCGTGTGTCTGGACGTGGGCAACAACCGCATCTCGAACGCCGACGCCGTCGCGATCGACCACAAGCTGCGCAAGAACCGCGTTGGGCTCGAGCGGCGCGATGACGAGCAGCTTCGAGCGCGCGAGGCGCAGGCAAAAGCCGCCGACAAGGAGCGCGAGCGGCAGATGGACATTGCCAAGCACAAGGACCACGTACGTTTCTGCCAGTGCTTGAAGGGACTAAAGTGGGTTCGTGTCTAACGAGTCGCGTGTGCATGACAGGAAGAGTGGATGGAGCAGCGCAAGCTCGAGCGCGAGCAGGACCGTGCGCGCGCCGAGGAGGAGCGGCATCGCGCGCTCAAGATGGAGGAGGACCGACTCCGACAGATCGCAGCGCGCAAGGCCGCCGAGTTCGCGGCGCGCGTGGAGCTCGAGAAGAAGAAGAAAAAGAAAAAGAAGAGCAAGAAGGGCGGCGCCAAGAAGAAGTGAGCGAGAGAGAGAGTGAGAGAGAGAGAGCGCGCGTGGCAGGTACGCTGCGTCGATCGTTGCTCGCGATGCTCGATGGTGTATTGGTCCAGCTTATACCACCCAGCGATTCCCCACGTCATCTATGTTGTCCGCTTCTTCACGCCACCGCCGCGCTTACCGACCTTTGGCAGCCCGACAGTCTTCCTCTTGACCGTCTTCTTCCCCGTCTTCTTCTTCTTGCGCCGCTTCTTGGCCGCCAACAGCTCCAGTCGCACCCGCTTGCGCGCCAGGAACCCGCGCACGACCGCCTGCAGTCGCTGGATGAACCCGAACAAGTTCATCTCGCGCAGCTTCCGTGCTCGCTCGGCCCGCGCAATCGCTTGCTCCTCGTCTAGCTGCACCGCGCGGTCGGCGTCGATGCGCTCGAAGTGGTGCGCGATGGCGCGCGTGGCCTCGTCGACCCGCCGCAGCTCGCGCTTCTCGCGGTCGATGCGCTCGTCCAGCGCCGCGCATTCCTCGTCATATCGCGTGAGCAGCTCGCGAAGCTCGATACTGACGCCCACCTTGCGTTTGCGGTCGTCAGCTTCGCGTTGTACGCGGGCGTTACCCGCGTGTTGGGCGCCGCGCTCGATGGCTGCACGCTGTTCGCCGGCCTTGCCCTGCTGCGCCTCGAAGGCCGAGAGCGCGGCTTGCAGCTCCTGCTCGCGCTCGCGTCGCGAGTCCGCAAGCACGTCGTCCGCCGTCCGCGTCAACTCGCGCAGCTGCGTCTCAAGCGACGCCACCTGCGCGCTGGACCGAGCCAAGTCGTGCGCGCGTGCGTCACGCTTCTGCGCCAGCTCGAAGCCGACCTGCTTGCGGTCATCTTCAGCTTCTCGCAGCCGAAGCAGTGACTCGCGCAGGCTGAGAGCACTGCGCTCGTCCTGCTCAGCGCTTGTGGCCAGCGCGCGCTCCGAGTTGATGGCGAGCTGGGTGAGCATCAGCGCCAGCCGCGCGACCGCTGGCGAGACGCTCGTGCTCGTGGCCTCGCGCAGGGCGTCGCGCGCCGATCGATCGCTCTTGATTCAGGAGATCGAGGCGCATGCGTCAGTCGCCATGATCACTACGCTGGAGGACAATAGATGCGGCGACCCACCGACAGGCAGCAGAGCAGCGAGTGTAGACTCTTGGGGAACGCCTCGCGCGCCAGCGTCGCGTCCAAGTGCCAGTCCCACTCGCCGTCGTCCGTCTCGGGCTCGATCTGCTCCTCCGGTTGGGCGAGTGACGCCGTCAGCAGCGAGTGCTCGATCGCGAACTGCGCAGTTCAAGGCACCACCGTCAGCATCATCATCCAGCCAACGCTATCCGGCATGATGATGAACGACGCGTACGTGTCGTGTCAGCGTGCGCCGCGTCTCCGGGCCCAGTGCCGCGTCCGTTGGCGCCTGGAGCGGCGGCTTCCGCCCGCCCGCCGGGACGATCGCGAGCAGCTCGAGCGACCGCACAGCGCCCTCCAGCACGCCCAACACCCGCCCACCCTCGCGCTCCAGCGCTCGATCCATCGCGTGGTCCCGTTCTCCTCCGCGCCTGAACTGCGGTAACTGATCATCTTGCCGCCCCGCTTCCCTCCTCCGTCGAGTATTTATAGCGTCTAGCGCCGCCTACTTCTTCCGTCCGCCCTTGTCGCTTCCATCACTGCTGCTGCTGCTATCGACGCTACTGCTGATCGACAGGTCCTCTTCCTCGTCTGCATCCAGATCGTCCACGATGCCGAGCGCCAGCTCCTCTGTGGCCTGCTGAATCACGCGCTGCACCTCTCCCTCCTCGTCCACCTCCTCCTGCTCCTCTTCCTGCTTCACCCATGCGCTCGCGTCTACCTTCCACTCGCTGTTCGCCCCGCGCAGTCTCCGCAGCCGCTCCGCCAGCTCACCCACGTCCGCGCTCGCCGGCACCTTCCCGCCGTTGCGCAGCGATGCCAGCCGCGTCGCCAACTCCGACGCCACCGGGGGCGGAGCAGCAGCAGCGGCAGCAGGAGGAGGAGGAGGAGTATCCTCCTCGTGTCTCTTGCTGCTGCTACTAGCGGTCGCGGCGTTGGCATCGGAGCTGGCGACAAACCGCCGCAGCTCTTCCAACCGCGCCAGAATATCCACCGACGGCTGCGGCGGCTGCTTGGGCGTCTCCGTCCCCGACGGCGTCGGCGTCGGCGTCGTTGCCGGCCCTGCCCCAGCGCTCGCGGCGGCCTCCTCCCTCAGCATCTGCGCCTCCAGCGCGGCGATGGACCGCTCCAGATCTTGTCGGCGGCGGCAGATGAGCCCGCGCGCGCGCTCGTCCGGCAGCCGCCGCTCGGCCGCCGAGAACCCGCGCTCAGCTTCTCGGAACAGCGCCAGCGCCCGCGCCTTCTTCCCTCGCTCGCGCTCCTGCTGCGCGCGCTCCAGCGCCGTGAAGGCGCCGTCGATCATCTCGGACGGCGAAGTATTGGCGTCCACGCGAGCGTGCGGGTCGACCAGGAAGGCGAGCACGCGGTCGACGTCGCCTGCATCCACGAACAGGTCGAGTATCTGCGAGGGCGCGGACGTGAGGAAGCGCTGGGCCGTGCGCACGTCCTCCATGGTGCGCACCTCGAGCGGCAGGCGCGTGTGGCCGTCCACGTGTCTCCAGTCCGCTGGAGACACGTGCGGACGCACCACCACCAGCTCTGCGGACGACGGCGCGTTCTCTTCGTGGAACGCGAGCGCGAGCAGCACCTGCGGACGCGCCGGCGGGGGGAAGATCCGCGCGCGGGAGAAGGACGCCAAGGCCCCCCGCCACTTGGCCGCGGAGAAGGTCGACTTTTTCTCCAGCAGCAGCCACGCGGACACGTCCAGGCGGCCGATGGGGGTGACAGAGGACGACGCCATGGACGCAGGTGACGGAGGATGGAGGACGCAGTTGGGTAGTGAGTGATAAGTGCATGTACAGGAGGAATCAGAGGAGTACAGTGAATCACATAATGGAGAGCACAAGTACACTTGACTGCAATATATTATCATACTCCGTGGACTCAGAAACGTGTGACTCACAGTCCTGACTGTGAGTATAGTACGGTACCGACCTCTACGGTCGCGGCAGGTTGGTCGTCCGGTCTGGTCCGGTCCCCTGCAGATGAATCCACTGATGGACGGACCAGCGAGTTTCGAGTTTCCTGCCGCCGCGTTGCGGAGTCGGGCAGAGTGGAAGGGCCACGCGCCTGTTTCCTTCCCATTTCGGGAGGAATATTGAACGAGCTGAACGAGCTGAACGAGCTCCTGTCCGCAGGCCGACCCTCTTCTTCCGTCAACTTGCGTTCAGTATTGGGGATGAAGGGATAGAGCGTCCGCCAAAAGTGAGTGAGGCGTGGCCGGCGCAACTAGGATGCGTCTGCCACTCGACATGACGACATCTGAGTCTGATCCTGCGGACTGAACCCCATTTGCATTTTCACCAATCCGCTTTCCTAAAACTGAAATCCCACCAATCAGACTGTTTTGTTTGTTCTCGGGGGATGGATGAGCTGCTTCTTCCCCCCCCCCGTGCTCCCGTGCTCCGCGTCCAGCCCGCTTGCTTTCGCTTGCTTTCGCTTGTCACCTGCGGACCCGCGGGGCAGTCAGCCACTCGGTCAGTTGGAAAGAAACCGCTGCGGGGCAGGTAGTTCATCACCGTCCGCATTCTCATCCCGTCTGCATCCGCGTCCGTCCGCGTCCGTCCGCGTCCGTCCGCACCCGAGTCCGATCCCCATGCAGGACTACCTGATCAACTGGAACGCGGGCCCGCTGGGTGTGGTCCTGCGGCCGGACCTGGGGCTGGACATGCCGCCCGTAGTGGCGCAGTTGCTGCCACAGCAGTCCGTGCTGCGCATGTCGGGCGTGCGCGTGGGCGACATGCTTATCAGTGTTAACGGCAAGAAGACGGCCAAACTCGGCTACGACAAGGTGGTCAAGCTGCTCTTCAAGGAACGGCTGCCCATCGTTCTACACTTCCGCGTCCCCAGCGGCGGCAGCATCAGCGGCCCCGGCACGGCGGTTGACGTCGAGGCGTCCAATGTCAGCCACGCCTCCGAACCCGACTACTACCCTCAGTATCAGAACCAGGTGCTACCGATGCCCCCGGCGCCGGCGCCGGCCACGCCCGCGCTCCCCAGCGAGCGCTTCACGGACGCGTCCGCTCGTTCGCGGCCCCGCTCGGGCTCGTCCGTTTTGGGCGTCCCCGCGGACTTTGCGGACGCGCCGCCGCTCGTGCGGGTCCAGTCCCAGCCGCACCAGCAGCGACCGGAGCGTTCGCAGCAACCTCCGAATCTGATGCAAATGGTCCGCGGCCGCCGATCCCAGTCGACCGAGTCCGTCCCGCGGTCCCGCAAGCCGTCGTCCGCCGCATCCGCGCCCCGCGAGCGGACATCTCCACACCCCGCGGACGACCGGCCGCGTCACACGCGCAAGACCCACAAGAACCGCGCCGAGGCCGAGGAGCGGCGGCTACGCAAACAATACAGTGTCGTGTGGGAGCGCGGGTCGCTCGGCATATCGTTCCGCGCGTTCAACGCCAAGGTGGACGTCCCCACGGTGGACTTCATCAGCGCGTCCCGCGGCCAGGGACGCGGCATGGAGCGCGTGTGCGTCAACGATGTGCTGATCGCCGTCAACGGCGAGAAGACCAAGCTGCTGGGCGTCGAGAAGGTGCTGCGGTGGCTGCACGTGATCGAGAAACCCGTGGTGCTGCGCTTCCACTCGTCCTCGAATCGAATCCCCAGCAATCCGGTCCCGCAGATCTCGAACGCGCCCACGCTGCCGCCCGCGCCCCTGGGGATGGACGCTCCGTCCCAGCCGCACCCGCCCACGCGGAGGAATACGACCGCGTCCGCAGGGGGGGACGGCCCCCGCCGGCGCCGCGACTCGACTGAGAATCAGATCCGCAACCGGTTCGAGCAACAGCACTTTGAGGACGACAGCTACTACGACAGTGGGGACAACAGCAGCTACAACGATGACGAGTTCGAGCAGCTGTATTCGCAGCCGGATCCGCCCCAGAGGAGCGGGCGGCGGCACTCGACCGACCAACGGGACGGCCCGCGGCTGCCCCGCCGCACGAGGGACGACTCGATGCACGCCTACATTGCCCGCGCGCACGAGAACCGCGCATCTTTAGGTCCGCAGAACCTGAACGCGCAGTCTCAGTTGTCGGACGACAGCGTGGACGCGGTCGGGGACTTCCGCCGCGAGCAGCAACAGCCGCCCGGGCTGCACGAGTTCGACCTGCGGATCGACGCGCACGTCGTCCCGCGCGAGTCGTCCCGACGGGACAAGGACGAGGACGACCGCCGCGTGCGGATGGCCGACACGGGACGCGGACGCGGGGACAGCATTGACAGCGCCGCGTCCACACCCGCACCGGCTCGGCGCCGCAGCCACTCGTCCGCGCAGAGCAACCCGCGGCAAAATCACCACGTGGCGTTCACGGACGCGCCGCTGACGACCGAGGACATCCCGCCGCCGCCCGCGTCCCCGTCGAACTACTCGTCCGGGATGCACGTGGGGTGGAACATGAACCGGTCCCCTTACCCGCATCCGCATCCGCAGCAGTCGCCGTCCACGCCATCCACGCTGCAGCGCAAGGCCTCGCTGTCGGCGTCCGAGCTGACGCTGCGCGCGGCTGTGGAGGTGGTAGCGCGTGCGAGCGGCCGGCCTGCGGACCAGTGCGAGTTCGCGGGTGTGCCGCTGGTCCGCATCCAGGACGGGTCGGTGCAGGCCAAGCTGCTGGTCGTGTACGCGCGCACGTGCCTGGCCAAGGAGCAGGCAGCCAAGGCGGCGGTCGTGACGCCCATGCTGGCGCCGGCGACTGCTGTGATGAATGACGCGGTGACCACGACGGTGCAGCTGCCGCCGGTGGCGGGCAACCCGCTGGGCCGCAAGGGCTCGCACCGGCAGTTCCTGTCGTACACCATCACGACGGACGACGAGACGGCGAGCAGGCAGCGGCCGCCTCCGGAACAGCAGCAGCGCATGGAGACGGCCAGCAACCACAGCGGCAGCAGCCGCTCGTCCGCGCGGCGCCACGTCCCGCAGTATGCCGCCGCCGGCGTGTACGAGCAGCTGAACGGCGTTCCCCCGCCGCCCGTGCCCATCCCTGTGACCGGGCGGACGGACCGCTCGGCGTCCGGCGACTTCATCGCGCTGCAGGACTTTGAGCTGCAGGAGGACGGCAGCCTGACGGAGCGCCGCACCGCGTCCAGCGTCCATAGCTCGTCCACCGCGGGTACGGGCAGCAAGGTGGCGGACGAGGCCAGCGCTGACAGTCATCAAGTGACCAGCGCGGGGCCGCTGGCCAACGGCGTCAGCACGGATGTTCGTAGCGAGCAGTCGGCCTCGACGCCGGAATGGGTGGCGTCCAGCATTGGGAGCAGCACGGCGGAGGTGCTGTCGACCACGGACAGCAGCGCGCACCCAGACGTGACGACGTTCGACGACCTGATCGCGCTGCCGACGGGTCGCCAGACGCCCGTGGAGCGCGCGGACGAGCATCTGGACGACGATGAGGACGACGTGGACGTGGAGCAGGAGCACGAAGTGGAGGAGGAGAAGCAGCAGCAGCAGCAGCCGTCGGCACTGGCCGACCCGCGCGTGGCGGCGTTGTTCTCCTCAGTGCCGGACGTGCACGGGCAGCTGGCGGGCAAGCGGCCCAGTGCGGTGCTGACTAAGAAGGGCATGATCGACGAGATCCAGGAGATCCTGGACAGCCTGCAGATGGAGTCGCAGTTCGAGCGGCACTCGCACATGGGCATGGGCACCATGCCGAGCCCGCCGACGTCCGGCCCGCTGGTGGCCGCGGCCCACGCACCGACGGTGCGCAGCTGCTGCCAGTGCGGCAAGCGCAGTGACGACTTGGCCGAGATGGCGCTAGGCGCGCACGGCGAGCGCGAGTGGTACTGCCAAGACTGCTGGGAGTTCTTCTTCTACAGCGAGGAGCACGAGCAGGAGCCGTCGCCGAGCCTCAGCGGCGAGCGCGGCAGCGAGCTGGATGCCGACGCCGGCAGCGTGGACGACGAGGAGGCCTTCAAATACAGTTTCCACGACAGCGCGTTCGGCCGCGACGATGTCATGATGATGCGGCTCGCGCGCCCCTCGCCCTCGCGCTCGCCGTTCTCGCCCGGCTCCTCCCCGCGCGACTCGGCGCTTACCAACGCGTCCAGCGTCACGGAGCACGGCGACGAGGTATGGCTGTGAGGGAGGCGGTCGAGGGAGAGAGAAGGAACGTTAGATGGAAGTATATGCGTCGTTGGGTAGCTGCAGGAGTGAGTGCGTTAAAACAGGCGACGGTGGTGCGCTGGATATCAAGACGAGTAGGTCACAATGGAAGCCTCCATGGCGTGCTTGATGTTGCGTGGGAGACGTGCACGACGTGCACTAGGTAAATTAGTAACCTACTGACTTAGTAAGGGGGTGCCACGCTGCGACTTGCGGCGGCCCAAGTGGCGCGTCAGTTCGCGACCAGCGAAAGCGGTAAGAAAATACAAAAAAGCTATAAATAAAACGGAATTATGACGGAAACGAGCCTAAATGATATACTGAAAGCAGGTCATGGAATCGTTTAGCTTTGAATTGCGACGGGTTTTGGCTTACTGCCACTCGACGGGTCCTTGATAACCACGTTCTACGCCGTTTTAGAGCATCGCAAGGACGCCACAACTCCCCACCAGTGGCTCTTGTGGCTGTCAGGCCTTCGGACGCGTTCTAAGAATGTGCCTTCCTGCCCTTGGGCGGCCGCTGAATCGGCAATGGCAGTGACGTTAGATCAGGCGCGTGCCGTTTTGTTTTGAGGCCACCGAGGCGACCGCTGGGCGTGCCCTGTCAATGGATGCGAGGCGAAGAGAAACGCCCGGCCGGTGGGGCGGAGCCACTTCTGGCTCCTACCCGCGGCGGGGCCATGTCCAGCCCCACAATATCCAGCCGCGAGCTTCACTCTCTTCCTGTCCGGCGGGTGTTTTGCATGGGTGGATGGAGGGATGGATGATGAGGATTCCGACTGTTCGAACGTGACGAAAAATGTCAATTCGTGGGCCCGCCACCTCGGAGTACTAATGCGAACGCGGTGGTGCCAGCGCGAGGCAGCGGAGCCGCTGGACGCGCGCGTGGCTTCCTTCGGTGTTTGTGTCGTTATTTTTCGCGAAATTTAGAGCTTTTTGGCGCGTTTTCGGCTCGTGGACCGAGAAGAAGCGGCCCTCAACTCGAGACTCGCGC
>JAADXW010000171.1:0-33313 GCA_023337975.1 Phytopythium ostracodes
AACGCATGCGCTTCCACGAAATGCCGCGGCTTTCTGGTCGGAAACGGGGGGGGGGAGGGCAATTCGTCTTGCGGTTCGCGTGGCGAGCAGGCTCTTCCGCTTGCTCGCCTACCCGTAGGCCTCGGCGCCATCTCAGCGACTCGTGTACAGTCTATTCTCCGTTTTCAGCCACCACTACCATCGCATAGCCTAGCACAAATGATATAAAATCTGATAAAAGTGGTATAACCTTGTTGTTATTTTCCGGCCAATCATCGATGGCCTTGCAGTTTATCAGTACTATGGTGGCTGAAAACAGAGGATAGACTGTATTATATAAATGTATTGCGTAGATGACCATGCTGCTTCAATCACCCAACCCGCGGCGCTGGTCCGAATCACTGGAGGCTTCGCTGCTTCCACCTTCGTCACCTCCGAGCACACTACGTAGGCCCTTATCCTCTTTTCGTTAAAGCGCAGTACGCATGCCCACCGCAGTGTACCTGCACTTCTCTCTCTCTCGCTGGTGTTGGAGCCAGCAGACGAGCCCAGGCGTGCGCTTCCCCCGTCTTCTTCTCGAGACGACGGAGTTCATTGGACCTTTCCACCCGCACCGAGCAAGTCGACCGGTCTCTCGGTGACCAATCCGACTTTATACTGTACGACCAAGCGAAAATGCTGCTGCACCGCCGCCGCCGGAGCCCGGAGGGCCAGCAGGTCGTGGCCGTGAGCGGCTACGCTGAGGGCTTCCTCGTCAAGCAGGGCGCGCGCGTCAAGAGCTGGAAGCGCCGCTACTTCGTCTTCCACGAGGGCTGCCTCACGTACCGCAAGGACAGCCGCGAGAGCTCCAAGGTGCTGCGATCGGACGTGGTCGTAGACGTGTTCTACTGGGGCGGCGTCGACTTTGGGCTCGCCATCCGCCTCAGCACCGGCAGGGTGCTGTACCTGTCGGCGGGCAGCGAGCAGCAGGCCAGCGCCTGGTACGAGGTGCTGCAGGACTTCCTGCAGGCCAAGCAGCGCCACCGACAGCTCGCGCAGGTCTTTCGCCAGCGGCAGAAGCGGCTAACGCCCATCTGGGAGTCAGACGACGACGCGCTCGACGAGCTGGAGGCGTAGAGAGGACCAAGACACTTGCGAGAGCGTTTGTCTCGGAGCCAACGGAAGCTCCGAGGCGGCGCTCGCCTGAGGAGAAGCATCCTGTAGCACTAGCCTAACGTTATTTAGAGTATGAACACGAAGAAGATCAGCACGGGGGAGTCGTTGGAGCGTTTGCCTTGCCATTTTTCGTGCGCACTTTATACTGTCCGGAGTGAGGTCGTGCTTATGATATGATACCTGCGTGCAATGGTCTGGCAGCTTGCTGCGCTCTGAATGCTCCAAAGAGAGAGAGAGAGCACTCGTGTCGTCGATGTATCGCTGCTACACCGACAGCTTCCGCGCCGCCCGATTGACGTCGTGGCGGGCCGGGGTGCCGTCCAGGCGGCGCTCGAGCCACTTGTGGTACTGGTCGAACGTGACGTCTTGGCGCATGGCTTCCTCGTACAGCACCTCGTTGTGGATGTTGCACGCGTCGTTGCCTAGCCCCGCGCCCGAGATCTTGACGGCCGCCGCGGTTAGCATGAAGAACTGGGAGGTTTACACACGGCAACGTGTCAGAGGCAAAATGCAATCAAGCGGAGCTGGATCCGTGATGTCGCTCACCTCTTTCAGCAGGTCATGCTCCGGTGGGCGAACAGAGGCAGTTGGAGAGCAATTTTCTTCTGTGACGTCGTTGCTACTGCCGTTTGAGCATCCACCGACGGCATCACGGTGCTCGCACGCAGAGCTCGACGCTGATGCGGTGCTGGCCGATACGTTGCCAGCTGCTGCCGACTGGAAGTCTGCGGAGAGCTCTCGTGAGAGCTCGTAGAAGAGTGAGCCGGCGCGCATCCGACGCGACGACGACGGTGAGGCCGCTTCGTTATCGAGCCGCTTCTCCGATCGCTCCGAGCTGTTGAGTTGGTCCTCCAGCTCCTGCGAGAGACGTCGAGAGACATGAGCGAGGCGTTCAGCTTACGACCCGACCCGCAACGCGATTCCGAGATGACCATACGCGGGTTCTCGCGTGCAGCTGAGCGACGCAGAGCTGCTCTTGCCGCAGTGCGTCCTTGACATCGTCGAGCTCCTGGGTCAACCTCTCGACCTATGTGCACCCCCGTCACGATCCAAGTAAGTAAACAATCAGAAGTATGATCCAACTCGATCACAACTCTAACCAGCGCATTATGGGAGCGTCAAACGTACCATCTCGTCGAGTTGCGAGGTGCGTACGAGCTGGTCTTGCGTCGCCGACTGCTGGGCAGCCAACGCGGCCTGCATCTCCTCGTTCCGCGCTCGCACGATGCCCTCGCGGCGCTCCATCGTCCTGTGCTGTTGCCTCAGCATGGCAATCTCGTCCGTCAACTGCGCGACCTGCTCCTGCGTGGCCTTCTCTGCTGCCGCTGCCTCGTTCAACAACCGCGAGAGCTTGGCCGCGTCTTCACCGTATCGCAAGTGCGCAGTCTGAAACGCTGCCAGTTCGTCTCTCATCCCTTCGATCGCTTCGTCGGCGGTCCGCTTGGCCGCGAGCAACACTCTCGCCTCCTCTCGCGCCTTGGTCAGCTCGCTCTGCAGTGCCTGGTTGCGGAGACTGCATGCAGACGTGTCAGTGCTTAGCGAGTGTGTTGGCGAACCCATCGATAGGAACGCACCGACTGCGCTCGAGCTCGTCCAGCAGTGCTTCCGCCTCGTCCGCGGCCTTGGCCCGGGCGATCTCGAGCAGCCGCAGCTGCATGTGCGCGCTCGAGAGCTTCTTCTCGAGGTTCCTGGCCTCGTGCTCGGCCTGCTCGGCCCGGATCGACAGCTACACACACACCGTCGTCAGTGCCATTGCGTGTCATAGGAACTGGTACGGGCAGAGCACGCACGGCGATGTCTTGGCGCTCGATCTCGGCGTCCATCTCCTGGTTGCGCTCGAGCAGCGTCTGCCCGATGCGCGCGGCCAGCTGCGCCTCCTCCCGCGACTCGGCCAGCGCGCGGTGCAGCGACGCTACCTCCTCCTCCACCGTACCAGGCAGCGGCGCCGACGAGAGCAGCAGCTCGCCACTGAAGTCGCCCGGCGAGCTCAGCGTGCGCGACCGAAAGTGCATCGGTGCGACCCCCTTGGCTCGCGGAGACCGGCTGTCGACTGCTGGCAGCGTCTTGGACGGCAGCAGCCGCGACGCAGCAGCCGACAGAGTCGAGAGGCCTCCATGTTCGGTCGCCTCGGGCCGCTCCTCGACCCGAGACGGGATGGCCGCGCGCTTCGGTGACCGCATCGCTTCACTCAGTGAGTGGATGTCTCTTCCTGGTCGTCTTTTTCAGTGTCGGAATGGATTACCGGCGTCCTTTTTGGCTCGGATGCGTTTCGGCCGCTTCAACTCAAGGTGGAGAAGAACGTTGATGCGTTTGTTGTTGCGGATGGAGATGAAAGGCTTGTCGGTCTTGAGCAGGAAGAGGAACAGGAGGAAGACGATGATGGTGTTGGCGCCGAAATGGGCGAGAACGCGCCGCTAACGGCCGACTAAGCTCGCCATAAATAGCGGACGCGACGGCAGCACATTGGGGTGAAAGAAGGCGAGTGAATGGAGGCCTCGGCTGGAAATAACACGGCGCCATGCATAGGAACCAAAGGGCATCGGAATATTGACAATAACTGGACGACTACGTCACGCCTAGAGAGAAAGAAAAGGAAATCGGGAGCGGAGGGGCGCCGCAAAATGAGACGACCGGGGGCTCGGTGGGTCGTCTCCAGCTCGTCCTGGCTCGCCAAGGCGACTATAATATATATAAACAGCGCGGTGGGCTCGACGAGCGGCGGTCACAGCGCGAAAGTCGTCTCGGGGCGAGCCATGGCGCTCCTCCGAGCGCGGGAACAACTCGACACAAAGGGCTTCTCGCTGCTTGGCCATCAACCAATCATCGACCAAGCAGCGGGGGCAGCGGGCAAGCCCGAGCCTACAGGTTGAGGCTCTTGCTCGACAGGGTAAGCGACAGACGCGGGCGCTGGAACATGAGCAACAGCGGCTTGGGGCCCTTCTGCAGCAGCCGCATGGCCGCACCGAAGCCCATCTTGCTGATGTTGTTGTTATTGATGCTGAGCAGGATGTCGCCGATTTCGACGCGGTTCTTCTGCGACTCGCGCGTCACGGCGCCCTCGCTCTTGACGTTGATCACGCGCGGGTAGTAGCTCGTGCTTTCCTGCTTGACTACGATGCCCAGCGGACCGTCCTCCTCCTTCCACGTGATGTAGTACAGTGAGTGGTCCACCTTGGGGTTCAGGCTTACGCACGACTGGCGCATGAACCGGTCGTCGTCCTGCGGGTTCGACATCGACATGCGCACCTCTGCTTGCTCGTCGACTGTGTCGGTATGTCGGAATCGCAGCACCGCCGGTCGAGGGCCGCTCTCCAAAATGTCAATGACCTTCTGGAAGCGCACGCCCTGCGTGGAGAACTCGTTGATGAAGATGAGATGGTCGCCCGCGCGCACGTTGAACATACCGGGCAGTTGCTGGTTGCCGTGTGCTTGGAGCACGCACGGGTATCCCGTGTTCGGGTCGGGGCGGAATCCGAGCCCGAGCGGGACGCCTTCCTTCCACAGCACCTCGTAGTCCTCCTCGCCCAGAACTTCGAGCGATCCTGCGCGAAGGCGGAACGACTCGGTCGGGTTCCGCAAGAACTGAAGACGAACGGGCTTCTGCACTTCCTGCAGCAGCGTCAGGATGCGCCGGATGTCGCCCTTCCTGACACGAACCTTGCCCACGGCAAGCAGAACGTCACCACGCGACACTTCGAAGATGTCCGCGCAGTTGCTCAGGCTCTCGTGGACGCGCCGCACAATCGGCATGCCCGACACTGGGTCGCTCTCGAAGTACAGACCGAGCAGACCGCACTCCCACACGATCTCGTACTCGTTCTGAACGTGCTTGGGCGGCTCGTACTCGGCGAGCTTCTTCCGCGAATCACGGAAACGCGGGCTGCTACCACTGCCATACCGACCTTCAGGGTCGTTGATCTCCGACAGGTAGTCGCTGCCACCACGCTCGCTCGTAGATACCGAGCTCTGGATCGAAATGAGTGTGTTCTTACGGTCCTTCGATGGTCGCGAGAAGGAACCCGAGAGCGAGATTGAGCTCTCAGTCGTTCGCTCGTCGTCGAGCGAGCCGACGTAGGACACATCACGCTCGAAGCTGAGCGTGTTGGCCGCTGACAGCTCCCGACGCACGAGCCACCCGCGCACAAACGACTGGATGATTGTCGCGGCCTTGACGCGCTTCACAGCTAGCCGAGTGAGGAATCCGCGGGTGTTGGTCTGAATTCTGATCGCTGAGCGGTGCCTTGTCACCAAGACGATAAAGCGTCGTTGGCATGTCCAACGTCGGTACGCAGACTGAACACGAATGCACGAGCTTCGCAGCCGCTGGTACTTGACCCGAACCGAGTAGCCGAGGCAGTATCGCTGCAGCGTGACCACCGACTTGTAAAGTGCCTTGGCACGCCCAGTTTCAAGCGCTTGATGCGCCTCGAGCACGCAAAAGACCTTGGTCTTGCCCACCTGGAATGGCGGATGCTTCGCGTCCATCAGCCAGCTAAACCGACCCGTGAATGCGTTGACCATCTGCGCCGCGACCGCCTTCTCGCTCTGACCCTGCGCGTGTGGCACTTGCGAGAGAATGCAGCTGTACGTCTTGATGAAATTGTCGTGGCTGAAGCGCACCGGGTAGCCGCTTCGCGAGATCTTGACAGCTTCCAACACTCCGCCGCAGCGCAGCTGCTCCAACAAACGCACCTTATCAAACTTGGACGAGCTCACTTCGTCGTTGGGCTTGATGCAGCGAATGAAGTGCGGCTCCGTCGCGTTGAGAATTTCCAACAACGAGTTCAGTTGGTTCTTGAACTGCGAAACCACGGTCGACGACATAATACCAGAACGGCGACGCGTTCCCTCACCCCCAGAAGAGTCGAAGCGGATTTTTCCTCGTCCACCCTTTGGCGATGCCTCATCACTGGCCTCGAAAAGCGCACGAACGAACGCCGAGTCAGAACCGCGAAGTAAGTCGACAGCCTCCGTGTGCATGTTGTCCTTGTTCTTGTCGCAGAACCCGTCACTCGTGTAGCAGACGTCGCCAGCGTAGTGGCGGATCACAAACTGACCCTTGGCTCGCTGTAGCTTGGTCACCGCAAATGACTGGTGCTTGGACAGGCACTCGTAGTACTTGTTGGCAAGCTTCTCATCGTTGCCACGAGGGATCAGGCACTGCTCATCCAAGAGCGAGAAGAGACCCATCTGCCGCGTTTCCAGCATCGCCACGCAAATGTCGTTGTTCGGGTAGTCGACGAACTTCCACGGGATCTCCTCGGCGACGTACTGGTCCTGCTCCATCTTGAACACGAAGCGCGCGAACAGTTGCTGCAACTTCTCGTTGGCGTAGTTGATGCACAACTGCTCGAGCCGGTTCTCCTCGAAGATCTCAAAGCCAAAGATGTCGACGACGCCAATAAACTGGCTGCCGGGTTCTTCCGCGTACTGGATCGAAGCGTTGATGCGCGACACAAGCCAGTTGAACAAGTTGGAGTACAGCGTACGCACGACCGATTCACGAGTGGAGATCGCTTGGCTGACTGGCAGACGAGTCGTGATGAACTCGGCGCCGGCCTTGATCTGCTTTGTACACAGCGTGTTGCGCAGCGCGTCTTCCTGCACGCCAAGTAACCGGCAAATTGCGTTGACGCTGGACGAGCAGGCCGAGAAGTCGACGGTCGACGAATCCTTGCCGTTCTCCGTAGTGAAGCAGACATCTCCGAGATGGAGCACGGCAGACACCACCTTCATGACGTTCAGCTGCTCCTCGGCGCCCATGCCGATGCTGCCCATGGCCCTGCGGGTGTCCTTGTACGACTCGGCGTCGTCGACTCCGTCCAGGCGGATAAAACACTCGGACTGACTTAAATACCTGTACTCAGCCATGTCGCGCAGGCCGAGTTGTTCGCGTTCGTAGCCGGAAGACCCGCGGCACATTTCGTAGAAAATGTGGTAGTTGCGCTCGCCCTTGCTCTGCGACACGAGGCGCACGCGCTCGAGCAGATATGTCGAGATAGACGCACCCAGCATCTCGCCCGTCGCGGTGAAGCCGAGCTTGATAAACTTGCCAAAGCGACTACTGTTGTTGTTGCGGTTGGTGCGCGCGTTACCGAACGCCTCCAGGATTGGGTTCGACTCGAGCACTCGGTCATGAATCGTCGGCTCACCTGTCTCGCTACTGGCCTTGCTTTTGCCGACACGACTAGCCTTGAGCGATCGTCGGCAGGTCGACACATACGCCAGGTAGTTCATAATGAGCTTCGTCGTCTCCGTCTTTCCGGCGCCGCTCTCGCCACTGACGAGAATTGTCTGGTCGTTCTTCTCGCGTCCGGGCGTTAGCATCGTGCGGAACGCCTTGTCCGCCACCGAGTACACGTGCGGTGGCAGCTTCTCCGCCGCTTCCTTGTCGCCGCCTTCCGTGTAGTACCGGGACTTGATGCCTTCCGAGTACAGCGCGAGCCGGCGGAACGGGTTCATGGCGACCAGGATCGAGCCCGTGCTCGTGTAGATGAGTCCATGATAGAACCGCCGGCGCAGAACCTGCAGGATCGACGGCTCGTGGAGGTGGACGAGCTTGGTCAGGTCCTCGATCTCGTGGTACACCTCGGTGTGGTTCCGCGGGAGCACCTTGGCCACAGGCACGGGCTTGAGCCGCCGGAAGGACGCGCGCCGACTGTTGCGGCGCTTGCGCACCGCCATAAACTCATGGCCTTCGTCCGCCGGGTTGGCGTGCTCGCCGTCCAGGATTAGGTGGTCGTCGTGCGTCTCGGGCTCGGCCTGGCACTCGACCGTGCCGGCCTTGTCGTCGATGGCGAGCACGATGGCCTCGCGCCAGAGCTGGCCGTCCAGCACCCACACGGCGGAGCCGACCTCCATCTTACTCTTCTATCGCCGATACGTTTTCTTCCCTTTCCAGAAAGGCCGACGCTTCCTCGGTCTGGGTCGCTTCTTGGTCGCCCTACCTGCCCTCCGCACGCGAAAATGGCCGCGTCGGTTCAGTCGATGGACGCGCACGCGATGCGCCCGACGGTGGCGGCGAGAGGCGAGCGGATCGAGTGAAGGAACGCGGCGAGAAACCCGCGCACTTCGCGACTTGCCGCGCTTGCCTCGGCGTAAAAGTCCGGTCCGATACAAACGGTGTGTGCCCGTCCGCGTGCTGGACGGAAGGCCGTTCCCCGTTTTGATGAGGGGGAAGCGAGAGCAGGGGGAGGAAGGGGAAGGGAAGGGGAAAGCGACGAGGAAAAACCCACGACTAGACAGCAAAAGTGACGTTTGCGGGGGCAGATTTTTTAGTCAGCTGTGGTTCTGGTCCTTGATGTGGGTTAGCTTTTCGTGAAAAACCTCAATGCGCTAGTGTGGCGGTGGGTTTTTGCTTTTCATGGAGGAAAAACCTCAATTGACCGAATGTTTTTGCCGAGTCAGAAAGACAAAGAATTTGTATGGAGGAAAACAACATGCAGGGGTAGGGGGAAATTGGCCTTTCTTTTTCTCACCGAGGCGCGAGGACGTTCGTACGGTAGAAGGGCACTGAGGCTAATGACCGGGACTGGTCGAGTCGGACCGGCGAATGAGATCCGAACTCTCGCCTCGTCCCTCATTCAGAAAGCCTCCGATACTGAACATTACAGTACGTGTGCGAGAGTATCTCGCGCCGTTTGTTTTTCGATTGGAAGCGTCGCGGTGTCATTTAGAGCGACGCGCGCGATCATTTGTCGAAGGGTCGCGAGCTGGTGTCACTGCTGCAGAGGATTCCGTCGACAGTCCTTTCGCGAAAGCGATACTGAAGGACTGTACAGTACCGTCCTGTGTAGTAAACATGCATGATCAATGGCCGGTCCAATCTAGATCTTGCGCTTTGTATGGAGAATCATAATCGATGGTCGGTGGCAATAGACGCGTCTCTCGACCAATCGGGCGTGATTCCCATTTCCGTTGAAGCAACTCTAACTTTACCGTTTCCGGGTCCTCTGACTACGCGCTGTATCGAAGGCGCGCGCGACTGCCTGGATTTTTCGCGCGATCTTTCGCCGACATGATAGCCCTGTGCGCGAATGCGATGAACTAAATGGCTGCCCACACCGCCCGCGTGGGGACGCGAACGCATTGGATAAAGCACGTTAATACTAGCTTCTAGTATGCGCCACGGATGCCTGTTGCTGCGGCTGGGATTGACTCATGTTTTCCCGCCTCACGATCCGATTGGCGCGTGCCGCTCATTAACTCCTGGACAGACTCGACGCGTGCTGATAGTGCGAGTCAGCGACGCTGACGCGCTTTTCTTTATCGCTCCGCCGCGCGCGTTCGATTGTCTATTATAGCCGCGACGCCCACGTTGATGATCACATTCCACTGCAGAAGCTCTGTTTCGTTTGGCGAGCAGTGGGTGCAGGGGTCAGAGCGTTGTAGGCTTGACGACGGCAGCAAACTTGTCGTTCATGAAGGGCTCACGTGATTGTCTCCGCTTGGTGTTTACTACAGTCGCGTCCCAAGATGATCATGCACATACACGACAGAAATCAAACATGGGGCACTTGATCACGGACATTTGAGCTGACTCGTGTCCTTTTATTTTCTTCGCCTGCAGTAATTGCTATTGTGGGCCACACTGGGTGGGCCGCGCCACAATTATCAATTTTGAAAGCCCCGACGGCCGTTGCGAACGCCTTCCTCCCACCTCAACCAAATCAGCGGCTACGGAACGATGGCTGGCGCGAATGACACGGCCGGTGGGGGCTCCGCGGCGGCGCAGGAGTCGCATGCGCAGTACCTGAAGCGCTTCTGGAGCGCCAATGCGTCCGCCTTCATGCGCTGGTTCCTTGCGCTGCCCTACGCGGGACAGGTGTCGCTATTGCGCAATGCGAGCCCCGACATGCCTGTCGAGTACGCCACGAGCGCCATTGATAAGCCGCAGGCGACGCAGCTGCTCACGCCCGAGCTCACTATTAAGGCGCTGCTGGAGGAGAACGGCAAGGTCTTCTTGCGCCTCATGAACGCGCGCGCGAGCCGCAGTGACGACTGCAGCCGTCACGATCTGCTGTACCTGACATCGCTTCGCGCTGAAGACAAGATGCCGACGTTCTCGGGTGAGACGTTCCGCCACGTGTCACTCGCGTTCATTGACCTGGAGGACCCTGAGCACAACGTCCAGTCGCTGCTCCCGTCGGTATCTCCCGAGCTGCTCGGGGAGAAGAAGGCACTTATTAAGCAGGGCAAGCTTATGGAGGCAGACGTGTGGCTCACGCTCCAGATGCGCCAGCAGGTCATCTACTCGCTGCTGACCAACGTCGCGCACACGTTTGAGACCATGTTCCTTCAACAGGTCATGGTTGGCGAAGTCAGCGCTGCTGAGATTGGCTGCCGCTTCTGCGGCTCGTCCACCCGTCGCGCTTCGGACAATGACAGCTCCCAGGCTGACGCACCGTCCTCGCTGCTGCGCTGCGCGTGCGAGGCCGCGTACTACTGCTGCAAAGAGCACCAAGTCGAGGATTGGCCCAACCACAAGACGAGCTGCAAGCAGATTAGGAAGGAGAAGGGGAAGGTCGCCGCCACGGCTGCTGCCAGTGCTGAGACGTCCAACGCCGAGTAGACCACCGTCACGGTAGGATAACGTACCCATCGAGCCTTGTAGGGCTCAGCGTTTTGAATATCTGAAGCTTGTTGTGCTGACGCAACTATCGACTGAGCATCGCATGCTGGCACAAGTTCTGTCTCAATTGGCATGTCTCCTGCGCACTGTCACCACTATGAGCTAGGTCGCTCGTACACCTTTGGCCCTAACGTGCAAAAACAATCAACAACACACGATGAACGAGAATGCGTCATGTATATGTTACGCTTAAAAATTAAAGCACGAGATGGCGCATGCAAGAAGCAAATGCAGCCCGCAATCGGTCGCGAGCCACAATCACGCTCATCACAATTATTGGCGGAGGTGGGCGAGGATGGCGTCGACGTCTTGCGCGTTCTCCTGGATGAAGTTGCGGCCCTCGCGCTCGACGACCTCGCCCTTCTCGTTGAAAAAGATGAGCGTAGGGATGGTCTTGACGCCGAACTTCTCGCACAGATCGACCTTGATGTCGCGCTTGGCGTACGGCACGGCGAGCCACGGCATCTCAGCGTAGTACTCGTCGAACTTCTCGATCTCCTTGTCGGACGACACGAAGATGATCTCGACGTCGTTGCTGCGCTCGTTGATCTCCTCGAACACAATGTCGAGCAGCGGCGTGAACTTGCGGCACGGCGGGCAGTAGTGTCCGCTGAAGTACAGGCCAATGACCTTCTTCTGCGCGAGCGCCGTCGACGTCGGCACGACGTCTCCGCTCTTGGTCAGCAGCTCGTTTCCAATCAGCGCTTCCATGCTTACTTGGTGGGCGAAGTTGACTACTTGAGGTGTGTCGTTGGAGGCGAAAGGTGAAGTGGGAGGGGAACAAGCGCCCGCCCGCCAGGTCTGACAGCGGTCGAGATGGAGGAACGCGGGAAGAGGACCCCAAAAAATGGCGCGAAAGCCGAATTTTTCGTGGCGGGAACGGTTCAAGTCACGTGATTGGTCAGAAATGGGAGGTAAACTTGGTGACTATAAGCATTTAAGAGTTATCATTGGTCAATAATACTATTCAACAGAAACTATTGGCCAGTGCGATGGCGGATTGGCCAGCCCTCGATGATGAGGTCATTACGGTTTGCGTAGCTCGTGGTGTAGACGAATGCGATCACTCACTATCCCACTCCTAAGAGCTCGAGATCGTCTCTCCGAGACTCTCAGCTCGATGGACGAATGAAGGAAGGCTGCTCTTCTGCTCTTCTGCTCTTCTGCTCTTCTCCCGGATGACTTGTTTTATGACTGGACGGCTTCCACCATTCGGAACCCTTGGCAGCAATGGCTCTCGTTCCGACCCGCCAGCCCAAGCAACACTGCCCATGTTCATGCGAGGTCAAGTCGACGACGTTGGCTCGAAACGTGTTGTACATGTGTATTCTGCGTTATTACTGTGTTGAGCTGTGCACCAGGTTGCTCCATCGAGTTTCAAGACGCACCAGCACGGGTTGAAGCATTTACAGCTTCTGGCGGAGGTGCGCGACGATGGCGTCGATGTCGTCCGAGTGCTCCTCGATCAGCTCGCGGCCCTCGCGCTCGATGATCTCACCCTTGTCGTTGAAGAAGATGATGGTCGGCACGTACTTGACGCCGAAGTCCTCGCGCAGCTTCAGGTAGCGCTTGCGCTTAACGTACGGCAGCGCGAGCCACGGCATCTCGTCGTAGTACTCGTCGAACTTGGCGACCTCCTTGTCCGACGAGACGAACACGATCTCGAAGTCGTCGTTCGTCGCCTTGATCTTCTCGTACACGTCGCTGAAGACCGGCGTGAGCTTGCGGCACGGCGGGCAGTAGTGGCCGCTGTAGTACAGGCCGATGATCTTCTTGTTGGCCAGCGCCGTCGTTGTCGGGACGATTTCGCCGCTCTTGGTCTGCAGCTCGTTCTCAAGCAGGGCCTCCATTGTGATGTAGTGTCGACCTCGCGGGTTGGGTGTGGCGGCTGGGCGTCGAATTGGGAAATGAGCGCTCGCGCGTTGCGTAGGACTCTTGCCTGTGAGTTGGGAGGTGCAGGGGCGGGAAGGCTTCCGGGCGCGGGCGGGAGCTTCTTCCTGGGTCCACTCACGGGCAGCATTACGTAGCACATCAGCCGAGCCCTATTGTATCACCCTTCTCAGCTCTCAGTCATCGCATGGATTGGTCAAAACCGGGATACAATTCTGGCTCTATTAGCCTTTCCATTGGTCAGTATTCATTAAAACGTCCATTTATTGGTTGAAATGCACGACGTGCTCACTCTTTGCAGGGCAGTCATCACCTCCCCGGCAGCGCTTGTCGCGGACGTTGATCAGATGCCCAGCACGCGCTAATCGCGGAACGTTGAGCGACCCGCTGATGACTGCGCATGCACCAACACAGGGCGATGCCGTCTCCTGAAACCTCCGATCTCCGAGCTTTTGCAACAGCCCGCACGCCGATGACTGCTCGGTCGCTGGCAGTCAGCGAAACGCAGCGACTGACGCCGATGATTGTTTGTTTGATCCGCCTACCGTATAGTACAGTACCAGTGCTGTGCTATGAAGCAGTAGAGAACAGCACGGAATCGGTTTTCGCAGGGGTGAACTTGGCTGGTGCCGTGTGCAGACTTCAAATCTGTAGGCCATTCGCGTGGCAGTGGTTCGATTCCACCTCACCTGCGGTTTTCGCGGACCTACCCGCTTTTGTGAATACAGGTCTTTCGAATAAACCTACCCACTTTTGTAAATGTGGGGGTGCGCGCGATTTTTGGGTTAAATTCTTGTGGCGCTGTTTCCGCGTGTTGGCGCTTTCCGCTGTTGAGAAACGCACCTGCCGTGGGCTTTTGGGTGAAATGACGTATCTTGGCGTGTGTTTTTCTGCCGCGGGTGGTTTTCACAAGCGCCCGTCACGCGCTTGTTTTTATCTTCAACGGGTATTTACACCCAATCAACACGCTTGGATCGCCTCTAATCACTATCCAATTGGTCTAAAAGATCGCAAGTTGGACTCGCTTGCACATCAACCGAGACCTCCGCATGTGCACCTTCGAAGTTCCTTGGACGAGAAAGGCGCCGGCACCCCCCTTCCAGTCGCGTCACTTGCCAAGATCACCCGAGAGCGAGACGCCCTGCCTGCCTGCCCTTCCTGCAGGCTCTGCCCGTGCTTACGACCCCTAGACCGCCGAGATGCCGCGCCCGCTCAAGCCCGAGCAGCTGCTGACGCCCGTGCCGTCCGACATCGCCATCAGCGACGCCATCGCGCCGCTCCCGATCAGCGAGATCGCGCATGCAGCCGGCATTGTACGATACTGCGCTGTTTGCGTGCGTCGCTCTCTTCTGTGCTGACCGATGATGCCGGCCATTCTGAACGCTCCAGCTGTCGGAAGAGGTGGTGCCGTACGGCAACACCAAGGCCAAGATCTCGCTGGCCGTGCGCGACCGACTCAAGGACGCGCCCAACGCCAACTACGTGGTCGTCACGGGCATCACCCCCACGCCGCTCGGTGAGGGCAAGAGCACCACGACCATCGGGTAGGGTACCTTTCATTGCAGCAAGCGGTGCACGAACCTTGTTCGAGGAAGACACTGATGCGTACTGTGCCAATCGCGACAGCCTCTGTCAGGCGCTCGGCGCACACCTGGACAAGAAGGTGTTCGCCTGCATCCGCCAGGTAAGCGAATGCAATACCAGGACATGTAACCAAACGCAAGTCCGGTGTTGGTGTCTGACACTGCGGTGGTTGTTGTCTCTCGTCGACATGTGCAGCCTTCTCAGGGACCGACGTTTGGCGTCAAGGTACGACGAGAAAGCGAGCATTGTGTGCAATAATTCCATCGGACCAGTGGTGTTAACGAGTCTGGATGTGGGCTTTCACTGAGCAGGGAGGTGCTGCTGGAGGAGGATATGCGCAGGTGATCCCCATGGACGAGTTTAACCTGTACGTGTGGTTGCTGCGCCTTCATTGGCCTTGTGTTGCCGAATGACATGTCATGGTATCCTTGCTCACCGTCGCAATTGGCGCGTGACTGCTCGTTGCCAGGCATCTCACGGGTGACATCCATGCCATCACCGCGGCCAACAACCTTGTACGATCTGAACTGCGATGATGAGGATACGAATGATGCCACATCAAGATGGGCGAAGCTTTTTCGTACTAACAAGCGAGCTTTTATGCGAATATTTGCGTTTGGGTTCTCAGCTTGCCGCGGCTATCGACACACGCATGTTCCACGAGCGCGCGCAGACGGACAAGGTGAGTGTTCATTTCCTATGCAATACTTCAAGTTCAGGGCAGTCAGTCGCTCATGCCATTCTCTCCTCAATGTACAGGCGCTGTTCCGCCGGCTCTGCCCGCGCGCCAAGGATGGATCACGCAAGTTCGCGCCGGTGATGCTCACGCGCCTCAAGAATCTGGGCATTATCAAGGTATCACCCGACGACCTCACGGACGAGGAGATCTCCAAGTTTGCGCGGCTCAACATTGACCCTGACACGATCACCTGGTACGGTGCAACCTTCGATGGTTGGAGCCAATGAATGCTATGTGATAGATCTGACTCCGTTTGATCGCTGTGCCTTGCGTATCGTCTTGCATGTGCATCTACAGGCAACGTGTGCTGGACACGTGCGATCGATTCCTGCGTCAGGTGACGATTGGTGTCGCGCCCACGGAGAAGGGTCAGACTCGTAACACGGGCTTTGACATCACCGTGGCGAGCGAGATTATGGCCATCCTGGCTCTGACGACGAGCCTCGAGGACATGCGTGCGCGTCTGGGACGCATCGTGATCGGTCTGAGCCGTAGTGGAGAGCCTGTGACGGCGGATGATTTGGGCGTCGGCGGCGCCCTCACTGTCCTCATGAAGGACGCCATCATGCCCACGCTCATGCAGACCGCAGAAGGCACGCCCGTGTTCGTGCACGCCGGCCCCTTCGCTAACATTGCGCACGGCAACTCGTCCATCATCGCCGACCAGATCGCCCTCAAGCTCGCGGGCGAGGATGGATTCGTGGTGACCGAGGCGGGCTTCGGTGCTGATATCGGCATGGAGAAGTTCTTCAACATCAAGTGCCGTACGAGTGGCCTGACGCCGCAGTGTGTCGTGCTCGTCGCGACTGTGCGTGCTCTGAAGATGCACGGCGGCGGTCCCAACGTTGTTGCCGGTCAGCCGGTAAGTAGACATTGCTGTTTGCTGTCACATTGACTGTGTGTGGTGTGGTGATTCTGACGTGCCAACGTTGTTTTGTGGACGCAGCTCGACCCCGTATACGTCGACGAAAACCTGGAGCTGCTTGACAAGGGCTGTACCAACATGCAGCATCACATCCGTAACGCGGTAAGCACTTCGCTTCGCTCTACGTGGTGATACGGCGGAATCCGTCTGACCTTTATCGTCATATGCCATGTCATATACAGCTCAAGTTCGGCGTGGCGGTTGTCGTGGCGGTGAACGTGTTTGCGACCGACTCGGAGCGTGAGGTGGAGCTCGTCAAGGCCAAGGCTCTTACTGCAGGCGCGACTGCCGCGGTCGAGAGCAACCACTGGGCGCACGGTGGCAAGGGCGCTGTTGGCCTTGGCCGCGCTGTCGCCGAGTCGTGCACCAAGATGCGCGCGGCCGGTAGCCCTTTCAAGTTCCTCTACCCGCTCGAGTTGAGCATCGCTGAGAAGTTTGAGACCATCTGCAGTACGTGTAGCTGATATCTCGGCGAAGTGTCTTGCTATTTGCTTTCATTCCGTCTAACCGACTCGTTCGCCGACGCTCTTTGACTTTCAGAGCAAATCTACGGTGCGAGTGGCGTCGAGTTCAGCGAGCAGGCCAAGAAGAAGCTGGCCGTGTATACGGCGCGCGGCTACGGCAACCTGCCCGTGTGCTGCGCCAAGACGCACTTGAGTCTGAGCACCGACCCGACGGCCAAGGGCGTACCCACGGGATTCACGGTCACGGTGCGCGACGTCCGCGCGTCGCTGGGGGCGGGCTTCGTCTACCTGCTGTGTGGCGACATGATGACTGTGCCGGGCTTGCCCACTCGCCCAGGCTTCTACGACGTCGACCTCGACGTCGAGACGGGCAAGGTCATCGGTCTGTTCTAAGTGCGAATGCGTGCGTTTGCAGTGCCGTGATCGGTCCGTTCGATCAGAGACCACGCGCCATTGGAACGACGCAAGCGAGGGGAAGAAGAAGCTGAGCGAGAGCTGCTTGTGAAGCTGTCGGTCTAGCCTTCACGTAGGAATCGGGGGGTCATGGCGCTGACAACGTCGCGCACACCACCGTGGGTTTGCCACCGCCATGCTAGAACACTCGAAAACCAATGAAAAACGTTTGCATGTTGAAAGTGTGTGCGAACTCCAGGTCCGCCTCCTCATCACTGTGCTGTCTCGGCCGCTGCCTCCTGAGCTGCGGCGGCATTCGCCTCGGCGGCGGCTGCAGCGGCGGCGGCGATGTCCTCGGCCTTCTTGACGGGCTTGCCTTCCATGCGGTTGTTGAGGAACGTCTGCCAGTGGTAGAACTGCTGGCTGTGCACGAGGGTCATAAAGTCCTCGCGCGCGATCATCTACCAAGCAGCGGCACGTTAGCACAAACAGCATGTTAGTCAACAAGACGTCAGACTCTTGCGCATGACGATATAGGGAGGAATCGAGCCGTACCTGTCGGAAGCGCTCGTCGTCCAGCATGTCTAGGAACGCCAGGCTGTGCGGGTACCTAATGGGATGAAGAGGACCGGGTGAGCAGGCGGAGCGGGCGAACGCGACAACAGACCGGCGAGCAGACGTACACGATGTACTTGGCGTACTGCGGCTGCTTCCAGTACTTGAGGTACTGCAGGTAGTTGAGGAACGCCGGGTTGTCAAAGTACCGGTTGATCGCGAGGACTGTTATAATAGCCGACCGTCATGAACCATTCGCCAACCGGTGTCTAGCGAATCGCCCAGCGAGAAAGGGAGACACACACAGACATAGAGGGGCGACGCACAGTTTAAATAGGCGGGGCTAGCCAGGCACTGCATGAACTCGAGCTCCATCTGGAAGCGGATGTTGTTGGGCGGCACCTCCACGTCCGCGCCGCTCATCTTCTTCCTTTTCCGTTGAGTTCGCCTGTGTAAATTGTCTTGCTGCAATCCGATTCCGCGACCCGAGGAGCTACAAAAGTACCGTGGCAGCAATAACTAAACGGCCACTTGAGCCCAACTATCAAAAATATAACCAAAATAGATCGCGTTACTTCCATGAATTACAAATACACCATCGTCCAGATTGAAGAGCTCCGCCTCCTCGGCTATTTCCATGCAGCGAACCGTGGCGATTGCCACCGCCGCCCAAGTGACGCGTCTGCTCGTTCGTCGCTGTGCTCCTCGTCCTCTTGATTAAGTTAGAGGCAACGTGCTACTGTTACTAGTGCAGCACGCGCCTTAAATGACTAGTCGCGGCGCGCACTCGACCGGCGGGCGCGCCAGCAGCGCGTCGTCGAGCTCGTCGGCCCAGTCTGCCTCGAAGGCGTAGTTGGCCAGCGACGCGAAGTCGCTCGCGTCGTCCGCTGCCGCGCCCGGCTTGCCGTCCGCGAAGCAGGCGATTGGGAACGCGTCCTTGAGCTCGAGCGGCACGATGGCCGCGCCCTCGCTCATCGACAGGCACATCTCGGCCTCGTCCAGCATCGCCAGCATCTCGCAGTCTCCCGCCAGTTCCAGGGCCGTTGGCGGCGTGTGGTGGAACAGCGCCGAGAGCTCGTCCTCCGTGAGCTCGAAGCTGGACGAGTCGGCGAACGAATGCCGCGGGTTGAGGCAGTACAGCGCGTCGATGCAGCGCAACAGGCGCAGCGTCAGCGGGATGGTCACCAGGTGGGCCCAGACCGTCTTGGGCCGCGCCTGGGACCCGGCCACGCGCATGAGTATGCGCAGCTCGCTCGAACTGTCGCACAGGAACGCGCCGTTCTTGAAGTGCGCGCGCGTGTAGTCCTGCAGCGTCTCGGCGTCCGCGAGCGCCAGGAACTGGTACAGGTTGGTGCCGTACAGCTCCGCGGCTGACTGCGCGCCGAACGTGGCCGCGCAGGCCGCAGACGCGAAGATGAACTCCCCCGATGGCAGGCAGTACGCGGCGCGCTTGCCGTTGGGCACCTGGTTGAGCTCCAACAGCGTCACCGAGCCGAGGTCCATGGCTTTCGGGTCGTGTTCGTCGTCGTCGGAGTTAACTCGGTCTAGTGGAGCCACGTCGGGCTTCGTCAGAGAGAGCAGGGAGGAGGATGTGCGCGCCTCGAATCGTTTTCGACAATGGCAAGTGAATGAAGGAACGGCTTCGTCGTCACTCGCCCCTCGTATTGTACGGGAAAGTGCATTGCAGTGAGTGAAGCTTCCAATTTTTTTCTCTCTTTCTCTCTTTGCGTGTTTATTATACAGGCGTTCATAGCTTTTCGGGTCAGAACAAGTCTTGCAATCTAATCATAGCCGCCCGCTGACCTGAATGGACGTGCGCCACCAAGCAGCCGCGCAGAAGGGAACAGACTCCTCCTGTAGGTTTTTGCGGCGGGTTCTCAGCCCAGATCTGTCCTGGCGTCGCGAGACAAGCGGCATGTGGGGGGCGGAGGAAGGTGCCGACCAGGTTTTTAAAGAGCGGTTGATAATGTTGTGGACAAAATGCCGGCTTGTATCGAATCGAGACAAGCCGGCATTTTGAGACTCTAGATACGTTGGGGAGTGGTTTACTGGGAGAACGTTTGACGGGAAGAGCGAGACCTTTCGAGATCCAACGGGTTCGCGGTCCGTCTCCGCTAAAGAAATTACTTTTTGAGTCAAAAGATGGTTCTCCGTGCGATGTTTCCATAGTTTAACCAGGTGTGGTGATCTCGAACCTCCGTTTCTATAAAAGAAGACGTTTCGTGTGAAAAAAAACTTTAGGTTTGTTTTCGGGTGGTGAGCGTATTTTTGTGCATACTACCGGTAATTTTTAAATCTTCACCTACCCCGTGGTGACGTACCATTTCTCTGGGAATGTGCACCAAGGCGGCACCATGTACCACAAATCACATGTTCTTGGCTGCTGATTGGTCGAAACGCTCTACCGATGCACCTCAAGTACAAAGCCACATCAAGCCACTCGATGACAATGGAGAGCGACGGCACCGATGACGGCGCGGGCGGCAGCCGCCCGGCCTCCTTGCGCGCTCCTGTGGATGGATTGGAGTACTCAGTGGCTATAGGTCGATCGTTACTGGAGGAGCGCGAGTCCGACCGCGAGGCGGCGCCCAGCGAGGTGTACACGACGTTCCGGTATGACTTCCAGCCGGCGTCGGTCGATAAGAGTTCGCCGGGCCTCGTCAGCGTGGACGAGTCCAAGGGCGTGCAGGTGCTGATGGCCTCGTCCACGGGCGCGGCCGGCGGCGTGCTGTTCAAGGGCAAGGTCGCCGAGAACAAGGATACGGACTGCCTGCTCGTCTTTGACGGCACGGGCTTCCGCCTCGAACGCTGCCCGTTTTCCTGCACGCAGCTGCGGCACGTGCGCGCGCCCACCGCGGCGAAGCGCAAGATCGACAGCGCTGCAGCGGCCGAGCTGGAAAACGCACTGGCCTCGGGTATGACTGCCAAGTCGACCGGCGGCAAGACGACCAAGACGGGGCGGCCACGCGGACGCCCGCCCAAGTCCAAGCAGGCGGCTGCAGCCAAGAAGCCGCGCATCGCCACGGTCAAGCCAAGTATGACATCGCCGAAAGCAGCAGCGGCTGCGTCGTCGATATCGCAGAAGACAGCCATAGGCGTCGAGCTCATGCCGCCTCCTTCCTAGCTGAGGGTCTGCACGTCCGGTCTGTATCAATATCACATGGCAGTATATAGACCTCACACACGGATTAAACGTCGTCCTGGCCACTTTTGGTGACTGATAACGCAGGTGATCACACGGAGGAAGCGCCTCCAGTTGCAGTCGCTGTCTGGTGCCCCCGCTAAAATATGCTGATGCTCGCCATGATCATCGCCAAAGACGGCACGACAACTTGTGGTTCAATGTGGTGTGGGCCACCGCAAAATCGGATCCGCACGCGGCGAAACGACACTTTTCTCTTGCCCTCGGACTCAGATTACATCTCAACGAGGGGGCCCACCTCTGCATGCAAATATCTTGTGTAAAAGGTGAGGGGGACCCCAAACTGTGGGGAGGGGTCTAAAATACCGGGTTTTCTCATCCTGTTTCTTCCTTCTGCAATTTGAAGAAAACGCGACCGCAAGTGCTTGGTGAAAAGCGCCGCACTTTGAGAACAGGAAGCGGCGCCCGAACACTGCACTTACGACGCCCTGGACGATCGAAGACGAGCCATGAGCAAGATCAACAAGCGCCGCGAGATGGACGTCATGAAGCTGTGCGTCTTGGCATCACGTGGGCGCGTTCTGTGCGTGAGATAGAGGGAGAGAAAGGTCCTAACCGACCGATCGATCGATTACTGCGTGTTGGCAGCATGATGAGCGACTTCGAGGTGCACTTGCCGGACGAGACCAAGACGAGCGACCTGAACGTCAAGTTCCTCGGCCCCAAGGACAGTACGTCGGCTGCCGACGCCCTTCATCTCTGTGTGGTGTAGATGCTGATGCGGCTGCCTGCTTGTTCGTGACGCGACAGCTCCGTACGAGGGTGGCGCCTGGAAGATCCACGTGACGCTGCCCAAGGAGTACCCATTTAAGTCGCCGTCCATCGGCTTTGTCAACCGCATCTACCACCCCAACGTCGACGAAACGTGCGTCGGTCGTGTGCTCTGATCGTGGTGGCGGTGGTGTCGTGGCTGACTTGTGCGTCATACGTGACCAATGACCAGTTCTGGCTCCGTGTGCCTCGACGTCATCAACCAGACGTGGAGCCCCATGTTCGGTGCGGTCCTCGCAGTCGTTGTGGCCCATTTGCAACATGTCAATGGTCACTAATGAGACGCGCTATATACGTACGCACAGACCTTGTCAACATCTTCGACATGTTCATCCCGCAGCTCCTGCGCTACCCGAACCCGAGCGACCCGCTGAACGGCGAGGCAGCCTCGCTCCTCATGAAGGACGCCGACTCGTACAACAAGAAGGTCAAAGGTGGGTTGGTGCATGCCAGTGTGAGGCTCTCACTGCTGGCTTGAGTGACCTTGGGACTTCTTCCACTGTGCTGCGATGCTGGGGCAGAGTACGTGCGCAACTACGCGTCGGAGCCGATCCAAATGGGCAACGCCGATGACGACAGCGACGTGAGCGACATGAGCGACATCGAGTGAAGCCGACCCGCGCGAGCCAGCCACCCGCACTAGAGCCCCTGCGTTCCTGCTCTTCCTTCCTGTTGATTCCGTCGTCTGCGCGTCGGTGCGGTGGCGTTTGCATCCGCACTCACCGAAGGTCACCGAGCTGATCGACTTCGCATCAGTCAGTCGATGTACATGTCAAACCCGCCAGGTTTACTGAAAACAAGTAAACGACAAGTCAAAATACACATGCGACCCTTGTTTATCGTTGCCCTCGCGTACCGTTTGCGCCATTTACTTGGAGAGAAAGTTGGACGAGTCGGCGTGGCGCTGAATGTAGTGCGCGTTTCTCCGGAGGCGGTCGCTCATCGTGTTGTCCCCACCCAGATACGCCTTCTCGTGGAGTTCCCTGTCAACAATCGAGCAGTAAAAGCGTAAGTTAGGATATCCCACCGAACACAGCCAATGCGATACGTACTTGAGGAACTGCGGGTTCTGGCTCGCGAGCTCTTTCTCCTTCTCATCCAACGCTTCCTTCTTCTGCGTGGCGCGCTTGGCAATGTACTCCTCGCGCTGCTTGGCGTCCTCGAGCATTTGCGCGGCCAGTCGCTGCTTCTCCTCGTGGCTCAGGTTCTCATGCGGACGCGACGACGACTTGGCTAGCTTGCGCAGTCGCTCTTCTTCTTCCTTGCGCCGCGCTTCACGCGCGTTCGCAATATACTTGGCGTTCGGTCCGAGTGAGGTCTTGTCGATGTCCTTCGACTCCATCTAAGCATACACATAGTAAAGGATCGTTAGCCTCAAGCAACAATGAATACAAATATGTTAGCCCAGCATATTCGCACGCAACGTACCGCTCCAGCAGTGTGAATCAAGCCGTACTTGCCGCCGTCGTCAACACGTCTACGCTTGGTGCGATCGGTCGAGCGACGGTCCGACTCGCGGCGGCTCGCGTGTGAGTCATCTTCACGTCTTCGGGAGTCGTAGTCACGCGAGCTACGACCACGGCGCGAGCTGCTGGGACTGCGGCTGCGGGATCTAGCACCGTGGCCGTGTCTGTGAGATCTCCCCTTGTCGCGACTCTCGGCGCAGCGATCACGTCCTTGGTCTCGGTCCCCGCGGTGACTAGATCGATCGGGGCTTCGACTGTAACTTCGAACGTGCCCCGAGGACAGCTTCTTACCGGCATCAGAGCGATGAGCCGTGCCCACATCTCGACCGAAAGAGTCACGCCCCTCTCTCTCTTTCCTGCCTGGTGATCTGGCCTCACGTTCACGACCGTCCATCCTGTCGTGCGCGCGCTTCCTGTCTTTTTCGTATTCTCCCTCACCGCGATGATCCCGCGAGACGCGGCCCCGGCTCCTGCTGCGACTCCGCCGAAGGTGAGATTGTTCAGGAGAAACACCTCGGCGGTGACGGGACGCCCGGTCCCTGCTGTCCTCTCGGGAATCACGTCGTCCTCGCCGTTCGCCTTCACAACGGGACTCGATGCGGCGTTCGTGCCGATCCCTACTGTCATCCCGACGACGTGAGTGTCTGTCGTCTCGTGGTGAGCGATCACGAGAGCGCGACCGACGCGGAGACGGCGATCTCGCGGCTCTCTGACTGCGGTGGTGGTGATGCTCCTTCTCTTCATAATCCGACTCGTCACTGAAGTCGCTTTTGTCACGCACATGCTTCCTCTTTTTCTTCTCTTCCCGCTTGGACCGCTTACGCTCCCTCTTGGCCTCCTTCTTGGCCTTCTTTCTGGCTTTCTTGTCATCCAGTATCTTCTCCACCTTGGCCTTGATCTTGCCCATTTTCACCGGGTTCTTCATGATGCTCTCCTGCGCGCTCTTCTGATGCATGCTGCACACATCAACACACGTGTCAGTGCCGGTCATTACGGTAATACACACACGCAGTCAACGTACCGGATGACCATCATCGGGTCCTCGTGCAGGCGCGAAAACGCGTCGTTCGCGGGCAGGGCGGCCTGGTTCAGCGCCAGCGCGCCGTACTTGCTGTCCCCGAGCTTGCTGAGATCCGTCTTTCCCTCTTCCGGCTTGTACTCCTTGCCCAGCAGGTACTCCTCGGCCGTTTTCTCGCGCTCGGCGGCCATCGGGCCCTGGTACATCCAGTCGAGGCGCTCGACCGCCGCCGCCTTGTTGCCGTTCGCGGCCTGCAGCTGCCGCAGCTCCTGCAGCTGCCGCTCCTCCTCGATGTTCTTGCGCAGCTCCTCCACCTTCTTCTGCTCGGCCGCATGCTTCTGCTCGGCGATCCACACCTTCTCCACATTCTGTTTGCCGTCACAAAAACGGAAGCAAACAGCATGACGCAGGGCGAGTTAGCACACGACACGCACATCGATCGACAGCGGAGATGACGCCCAGTCGCATGCAGCAAGCGACGCACCCGCAGATTGGCCGTATGCCAGCTCTTCTTGGCCAGGAACGCTAACGACATGGTGCTTCCTCCTGCTTCCTCCTGCTTCTGCCTCCTCCTGCTTCCTCCCAATAGGACGCGCCGCCTTTCTCGTCACGGTACACTCGCGCGCTTCCCTTCTTTTCCGTTGGGCAGTGCGGACTATCTCGCCTTCGTACTTAACGCAGCATACCTGGTACGCCTTTTTGGTCGTGGACGCTCAAAAGTGTCGCTTTGAAAGTGAAAAACGCTTCTTGAGAAACCTTCCATGCGTCATATTGAGGCGGACACATCGTACTGTGAACCTTCAAGAGGCGCGAAAATAAGCCGGCGATCCGACACTAGGCGCTTTGCTTGGCTCGAGAGCAATGAGCGCGCGCGGGAGTCCGAGGCGGAGCGAGGATGGCGGCACCCCAGTGGAGCCGGCGACGGTCGTGGGGCGGCGGATGGCCGCGCAGATGGGCTCTGTGCGCTTCGGCGGCTCCGGCCAGCCCGTGCCGGGCGTGTTCAACGCGGCGAAAGGGGGCGTCGTGGTGTCAGGTTCGTCATTTGGCTCGGCCGTTCTCGCTGTTGCGCATGATTTTCTTCTTACGATCAGTCGGTCACTGTGCCGCTGCGTGACCAGCGCGAGCACCGCGTGTTGCTCTCGAGGTGCGTCGCTTGTTCTTGACCGCATGCTTGTGTCTCGATCGTGGACGAACTGACCGCGGCGATTCCCCGGGAATGACTGAAGGCAAACCCAGCCAGCCCGTTCGCGCGAAAACTCGAGGCGGAAAAGGTAGCGTACGGGCTATCATTGGGTTAGATTAAGCACCTTGCGCTTGACTCGCGTGGCTAACCATGAATGCTCTGGCTGAGACGGCGTCATCCTCGTGTTATCAGGTGATTTCGCTCTCTCCACGTATCTCCGTGAGCGTTCGATCTCATCCGCGACGCGTCACCACTCCTGGTAGTACCGCTAGTCCGGTTACTGCTAAGCAAGCGATGGTGGAGACTTGCCGATCGACTGCGTCGACGACTTCACAGGACCGAAGCCGTTTTAAGAGAGGATTGGTCGCCGGACGAGCTACACGCCTCGCGGTCGAACGAGCGCGTGACCCGAGCCGGAGTCGCAGAGGTCTCCAACGTATGCCAACTGACAATGCCTTCGAACTTCCAGTGAGTGTTGGTGAGAGCGACACGGAATCGAAGGCGTCCGTCTCCCATTCCCAAGGGGGGCGAGCCACAAGACCACACGCCATCTCCGCTGCCAAGCCTCTTGTTTTGGACTCTTCGGACACTGGAGCCAACGTCTTCGGTCAAAAGGGAGTATCGACGCGTGCAGACGCAAGACTGGGTGTTACACCAACGAAGACAGACAACACTGGTGATACCCACTCGTTTCGGTTCATGGAGGGCACTCATCGACGCCCTGAGACGGCCCAGAAGCGATATCACGTCGCGTTCCATCCCCCGGCATCGTCGAAATCAGCATCCCAGACTGATAAAGCCCCTGCGACCACTTCAACACGGATAGAGCAACGCCATGAAGAGGATGCCCAGACATCATTGGCTCTATCACCGGCTCCAACCAACACCTACGATGCCGAAACTCAAGGTCGTGACGTCTGGAAGAGCGTTGACGAGTTCATCAACCAAATGTATGAAGATCCGCCCATTGATCTCGTCAAGAGCACGCTGTTCCACGCCAACCTGACCACCGATGGTCAGTCCAGAAAGCGATTCAAGCAGAAGCAGCGTCAGCGCATGTTGGAAGCGGCTGAAGAGCTCCGAGAAGTGAAGACCCAGCAGCAAGTCGAGCGAGATCAGATTTGGAGAAGGAAGGAGCAGATCCAGGCTCTCTCGGAGACTATTCGACGTCGCAACAAGAAGTTTATGCGGTCAGTTGAAGGTGCCGAGACGATCCACGGCTCGAAGAGCCACAGAAACGGCGATGGAAACCAGCACGATCAGTCTGCGGTTAGCGTAACGGCCCGTAAGCCTCCTGTGCCTCGATTGAGCGGGTCACGCGGTAAAACGTCGAAGCGGAAGCGCTTGCAACACCGTCGAGGCTCTGGTCCTTCGGACGTGGAGTCCACAGAAGGCGAACCTGCGACATCTACTCCCGCAGGTACTAGCGCTGGTGGGAATGGAGCTGCTGCGTCTATCTTGCTTGGGGATCTCCACATATACAACTCGCACGGTCAGCAGAGCTCCGACGCCCACGAGAATGCGCCTGATCCGTCAGCTACACATCGAACTAGCGATGGCACAGCTGGAGAAGACCTGTCGTTGCTCCGAGGGTCAAGCAAACTGCAGTCGACGTCCAGGCGTTCGGCTACGTCGAGGAAGAAATCACCCGAACAGAGTTCCAATCAAGAAGGTGGTCATGACCCGCGTCCATCTGAAGCGCTTGATCAGCGCCGAGCGATCGCGCGAGAGTACATGCTCTTGCAGCAGCACCAACGAATGACGCGGAAGTCGGAGGCACGGCAGCGAGAGCAGATGGAGCGGGAAAAACGACGGCAGCGATTAGAGGTACGCATGTTTCACCACAGTGATCGTCTGCACCGACAGTTGCGCCACGGCCTTACGTCTTCTTTCTTTGTTTGGTTGGTTGCGACTCCAGATCCTGGAAATGCGGCGCCTCGAAAACTTGAAACATTCACGAAAGCGCAGACTACCGCCGCAGCGAGTACCAGCACGGCACCGTAACAAAGCACGGGCTAGAGCACCAGCTTCTACAGAGAGGTCGCCGGTTCTCGCAGGCAGTGACCAGGATAGTGCTGCCGAAACCAAGCCGACGGTGGACCAGATCGTACCCAGTGACGACCAAGAGCAGCTTTCCGATGCCGAAAACGACGGTTCACAGAGAAATATCGTGGCGGGACACCAGCAGCAAGGACCGTCCGACTCACTGAAATCGGCCAGTCCCTTCATCGCCCCATCACGAAGCCTACTGTTTGGCGACGGCGGACTCGGCCCAAGTCAGACCGTCATGGAGAAAGAACAGCCAGACGTGGTCAACGCTCACATCCAGAAGCTTCTCGATCTTCGACAGAAGGCGCAGGACCTGTCCCGACGACTCAGCGGCATCAGGAGCGCGCAGAAGGCTCCAGAGAGCCAAACAAGTGCGACGAAGACTCAGTCGGCTGAGCGCGCTGCGTCTGGCTATAATGCTGTCGAATCAGTAACCCGCCTTCCCGAGCGTGAAGGTGACTCCCACAGTCAAGACAATGGAGCTCGAACGCGCCCGACCAGCCTTGGAGCTATAGATCGTGGCAACGAGGAAGAGGGGACGAGTAACGAAGCCGAAGACAGCGATGAGGACGGCGCAGATGAAGAGGACGACGACAGAGAAAGCTCTAGCGGCAGTGATGACGGCGATACCAACATCGATGCAATGGACGGAATCGACGAAGGCGAAGCAATCGACGACGAAGGGCCAATTTCAGAGCTGCAGCACCGAGACGCAGTCTACGATGCGGCCAGATACGACGTGGCGTCAGCGATCGCGGACATTCCTGACGCGCTGGACATCGATGTCCGATCGATAGGTGTCTACAATATCGCAGTCGTGTGGCCGCTGGCTCACGAGCATCCGTCAGCTGAGGATTCTACGCGCCGCTTCTCGGAGATTTCCTCCAGCGCTTCGCCATCGCCGAGCTCCCAGTCCGACAGGAGCGCGAACGACCGTGACGAAGAACGTCAGAGTATGCGTGGAGCTGGAGGCGGCCATAGTGCCAGCAACAGTGACAACGGCAGCGACTTGGAAGTGGCCAGATCGCCCAGGAACAGCGACCGCACAAGGCGAACTTCGGAGGAATGGTCTGCGGCAAAAATGTCAGAGCTCATGTACTCAATCGACTCCATGTCCAAGTTTTCGCCGGGCAGAAGCGAATACTCACGCGACGAGCGCGTCGGATTTGCAACGACGACCTGGCGGCTTGACATGGACTCTGCTCCGAGCGACGCCTTCTACCAACTCGTGCAAGCCGAAGACGACTCACTCAGTGTCATTCAACGCACCGCGTTGAAGCTCTATGAACGTCAGCAGGAGCGAGAGCGGCTGCGCCGCGAAAACGAAAAGCAACAGCACCGAGAGCAAGACACGTTCGATAGCCCGTGTGAGTCACAAGAGAGTGAGCACGGCGATGATTCCCCAGCGCGACAGTTCACCAGGCTGAACGAGATCATGCAACAAGTCGATCGCGAACGGTCTCTGGAACGCGCAGCAACGCAACACGGGGAGTCTGATGACGGCGAAGACGGTGACAGCGGTGATGTCGACAGTGACGAGGCCTCTCCTGGTCTCGTCGAGAGAATTATCCGTGCACGTGGTCAAGTAACAGCGTCTTCAGAGTTCTGGAACCGCTTGCTCTCCAAGTCGGCTGTCCAGGAAGGCGAAGATGACGATGCAGAGGACGAGGAAGAACGATCACGACCTTTGTCCGGCCGAGCACCGCGCCATGTCGAAATAGACACGTCCGAGTTGGAGGAGCAGCACGGGCAGCGACTCCGGCTTGCTGAGCGCGAGATGGATGGTGACTTCGATGACGCCGATGTTCTAGATGACCCCGACAGAATGGCAGGGCAAAGTCGAAGACGGGCTCACTCGCCGCACACACTAGCGAAGCGGCTGCTGGCTGAGGTAGAGTATCACGAGGCGATCAACGACGCGCATCTCAAGTTGACAGCGATGGAGCAAGCGCAGCTGCTGGAGCAGGCTCAAGCGGAAACCATCAACATCGCGACAGCGTTCAAGGAAGAGATGGAGCAAAACGAGGTGAACCATCAGCTCGCACTCGACCACGCAACGCTTGCGAAGCGGTTCGACGACGACCTTCACGACGTCGTGCAGCAGCTGCACGGGATCAAGGAGATGGAGGAGCAGGAGCACACAGTGCGAGAGATCGCCGCGGAGATGCAGCTGACGCAGGCACGAATGCGCGAGTGCAGCGTGCAGACTGAGGCCCCGCGAGTGGTCGACGTGGGGACAAGTGCGCCGCTACATGTTGACGCCGGCACGTCGCCGATTGTGCCTAGCGCAAGCACCGCCGTGCAGTATGAGTTCTCGGACATTGCCGCGCCAGTAGCGTCGCCGGGTTCAAAGCTGCAGGTACCGATAGAAAGCGACCTAGACGACGAAGGAAATGTCAGTGACGGCTCGAAGGCAGGTGATAGTGATGCAATCGACTACGGCGACGAAGGCTTTGAGCAGGAGAGCGGGCTTCATCATTCGCGCAGCTACGGCGTTCAGCGCGGAGCGGATGCGGAAGACGATGAGATCCTCAGCGAAACAGGATCGGTTAAAGCTGCTGCTATCCACGAGAGTAGCGAAGCCGAGAGTGTGATCGAGAGCGCAACGTCCGTGACTGAAAGCAACATCGTAGAGGGCGCACATACCGGCGGGGATATCGAGGAAGAGGACTATGGTATCAGTGACGCAGCTCGTTCTGTTGACCGGAGCGAGGCCGATGACCACGTCGAGTCGGCCACTGCGGAGTACGTAGACGACTTCAACGCTTCGTCTCTCACGGCAAAGGCTGGTCGCAGCCTCGCGAGCAGCGCAGTCGACGAGTTTGGCGTGGAAAGCGAGTATGAAGAGAATGCCAACAGAGAAAGCGACAGATCCGTCGAGGAAGTGGACGTAGAAGACGATGATGAACCCCAAGATGTCGCGGAGGCAGGCCATCCAACTGCCACTGACTCTGGCAAAGATGTCACCATCGAAGACAACTTCGAGGATGAGTTTGCGCAGAGCTTCGACGGCGAAGTGGAGGACGAGGGAGAGCTGTCAGAAGACGATGCGGGTGGCAACGCAGGAGTCGATGAAGGCGGAGAAGCTTCGTTGGAGTATTTGGCCAAGAACGTTCATAAGGCTATCACGAAGAAGCCAATTTCTCGAAGCGCTGAGCCCCACGGTATAAGCGCAGCGTATGCGCCATCAGCCGTCACGATCGAGGCACATATGCGGCTCCCCGATACTTTCATCAGTGGATTTGGACACCCCTCGCAGTTCGTGCCGCCACCAACGTCGCTGTACAGCCTAGCAGCAGCCGATGCAGCGCAGTCCGAGCAAGTTATCAAAGCGTACATGGCGGAGTTGGAGCGCCGGAAACAGTCGGAGACGTCCATGCTCTGTCTCCGCTTGCAGGCTACTGAAGCCCATTTCGCCCACCAAGCGCAACGGATCGACGCTGCGATCGCCGAGATTACTTTGGATGCGACAGCGAAAGCGCAGCTGACGGCTCGGAAGCAGCGCCTTACGATCGCCTTTATGGGCGAGAAGGCCAACATCGAGAGTCTCAAGGCAGCAGCCACCGCTCGCTACTTCCAGGACATGCTTGCGTTCCGGTCTCTGTACGCGAACGATTCGCCCAGCATCGCTGTCGCCGACGGCGTAAGCCGTAATCTGCGCGATTTGCCTCAGACCAGGGCCACGACAGCGGAGGTTCCTGTGCCGAGTGTGCCTTCGCGAGTGGAATCCCTTCCTGCCAAGAGCTCCGTCGGCGCAGAGAGCGAGTATTACGAGGATGAATTCGCGTCAGCTACTCACGACAATGCCGAACATGTTCGCAGTCCGATCGCTGAAAGTGTCGAGAAGAGCGTCATTGAGGACGACGACGCGCACGAGAGCGAGAAGCAACCCAGCGACGGCAGCGTCGCGTCCGAGGTGGAGCAAGTTTCCCAGGAACAACAGAGCGGTGATGCTGACAACCCGCAGTCGGATGTGGACATCGAGTCGGATTTTGAGCAGGAAACTCAAGAGAAGAGCGTGGAGGAGGAGGAGGTGCAATCTGACGAGTACGCGCAGTCGGAGTTTGAAGAAGAGACCCAGGACGCGCTTGAGGAGCAAGCGATCGCGGAGGAGACGACGCCGCAGGTTGCAATTGACGAAGACGACCAGGAACCAGAGAGTTTGGGGGTTGTCAGCGAAATCAATGATGCCGACGGCGAGTTTGACACGTCCGAAGTCCAAGAGGAAGACGACGGACAAGTTGACAGCGCCAAGAGCGACGATAGTGAGGGCGGTGGATACGACGACGACTTCGCGTCCGTGAGCGAAAGCGTGCACCGCCAAGAAGTCGGCCACGCGAGCGATGAGGACGCAATAGTCGAGGAGGACGTGGATCATGCTTCAGGGGAGGCTGATGTCGTGGAAGAGAACGAGTCGAAACCATCAGTTGCAACGTCGGAACACGAGCAGGAGATCGCATTGACTGACGGTGAAGACGAGGTCAACGAAGCTCCTGATGCGTCTGCCTGCACGTCGAACGCGCCTGCCAGCGCCGCTGCGTACTCGGAAGACGGCTTCGAAGCGTCTGGTTGCGTGGACGACAATCAAATAGTGGTGAGCGCAACATTCGACGTCGCCGAGTCTGTTGCTCACTCCACGTCGGACGATTCGTCAACCACGAAGCTGCTGATGGCAGAGGTGGACGCCGTTCAGAGAATTGTCGGAGGTGATGCGAACCGTAACGCAGACGTTCAGTCGGACAAACTCATGCGGAAGAAGGCCAAGGTGATCGAGCTGCTCGAGGCCAAAGAGCGTTTGCTGGACCAGCAAACCCGGGCCTTCCGTCTGGAGGAGGAGAAGCGGATGGTGAACGAAGCGGCGCACCTCGCACTGAGACTCGACGTTTCCCAGGAACTTCGTGAGGCCAAGGCCAGCGTCGCGAGCGAGCTGCAGAGCGAGTTCGACGCACTGAAGATGAACTTCCCAAAGCTGAAAAGGCTTGGTGAGCCATCCAGCGTCGGGGAACGTGAAGCTGCCGTCGTTGCCGATAAACCAGCTCTACAACTCACACCTCCAGCAGTCGAACAATCAGCCGCGATTAAGGGGATCACGGAGTCACGTGAGAATGACGACGACGAGTATGAAGCGCAATCGTTCGAGGATGCCAGCGAGAGCGAGGCGGACAAGAGCGGTAGGGAGGAGGACGCCGAGTTTCCCGATGACGCGCTCATCGCCGATAACGCTTCAGACAGGGTGCAATCCTCCGTCGCATCGGAAAACTACAGTGAGTTCAGCGAAGAAGAGTCCGCGGCGGAGAGAGATATCCCCGAAGGAGTCGGCGGCGCTGCTGCAGACTCGATCCAGTCCGAGGTGGAAGAGGAGCAGGAGCAGTTTGAGGCTGGCAGTGGCGGGGATGAGGGTCCCCTAAGCGACGGAGATGTCGAGAGCGAGGACGAGGGCTACGAGAATGAGTACGAGAACGAGTCCTTCGCGGACGCGCAGTCGGCTGCCTCGGTCGTGGATGAAGACGATGCTGCTGAGAACAGTCAGCAGTCCGAACGCGTTGTCTATGAGGCTGGCGATGCAGTAGCAAGATCAAGCTCAGCGATCCAGTCGGACGCGGCTAGCGAGTACACGGAGGACGGCTTCGAGCAGGCATCCGAGTCGGAAGCCGGATCAAGTGTTTACAGCAAGGAAAACGAAGAGGAGGGGGAGGAGGAAGGTGATGTCCTTGCAGTCTTTGCAGCTGACGCGAAGCATCAAGACGAGGAAACGGCTGAAGCGGATGATGCGCAGTCGTCAGTGAGCGACCACGAGCTGTCTGCAGCGCTGGCAACTGTGGCGCCCCAGCTAGACGTAGATGAACGAGACACCGCGCAGAACGGCACGGGCGCTGCTGGTGTGGAAAACCCACCCGAGCACGTGTTGGACCGCGCTGAGGAATCGACTCGGGAGCTCGCGGCTTGTGTTCTGACTCCCGCCTTGGAGTCGCGAGCCGACGGACACTCCTTGTCAACATCTTCAGAGCAGGAAATACTGACCAAGAGCATTGAAGAGCGCATGGCGCGGCTGGAGAAGCTGAAGACACTCATCCTCGAGCGGCAGAACGAAATCCGACTGGTGCACAAGCAACTTCGGATCGAGAAGCGCAAAAAAGAGTTGACAGCTGAGGAGAAGGCGCTTTGGGCAGAAGTGGAAGGCCTGGAATACGAGCTCCAGTGCGACGTGGCCTCGCTGGAGCTTGTCCGGCAGCGGAACCGCCTCGAGCTCAACCAGCTTGAGGCAAGACAGCAACGCGCGTCAATTAATCCTCTGGGACTCGAGCGCGA
>JAADXW010000172.1:0-33155 GCA_023337975.1 Phytopythium ostracodes
CAGGCTGTATAAATTTATACTCGTGCTCCCCTAGACCATTCACACGTCGCATGTGATGAGAAATGGAAAAAGCCCGATGTTCCGACGAAAGTATACAAACATTCATATAAAAAGGCGGCACAAAACTGATCGAAGGCCAAATTGAAGGACAGCCGGAAAGCTATAGTTTTGAGGCGGCTACTGATCGGTTGATACGTTGAAAAATCTTTAAAAAACACCCAATTAACGCTGCTTTTGAGACAACACTTATTTTTTTTATTGGATTGCCCACTCAGGAGTTATGACGCATTCAAGGAACCTCAAAAATCCCGGCACGAAATTGATTTTTCCCCTTATGACTTTTTTTGCAATACGATTTGTGACAGATCCGGAACCGACCTCGTTTATACTTTTGCGCAGGACTGTACCTTCCACAATCACTGACGTTAGTTTACGGCACTGATAAATATAGTAGCACCGTAAATAAAGCGGTCAGCACTTGTGTGGTCAGGTTACACGCACTGTCACTCCCTTGTGCGTTTCTCGTGTAACCTTACGTTCCCCCGCGTAACTCGCTGCACGAACCAGCAGATCCGCTCGGCTGCTCCCATTTCCCCCTGCACCTAGTCAATCCACCCACGCGAGGAAGATGGAGGCGGCGGTGGCGCGCGCACTGACGGCGACGCTGCCTGCGTCCTCGTCGCTGGACGAGTTCCTGCTCGAGTATATGGGCGGCGCAGTGGCGGAGCAGGTCGCGGACAGCCGGCCGCGCGGCACGGAGGCGCTGACGGCGCTGCTGAACGAGACGGCAGCGCCCTTCCTGCTGAGCTCGGGGGTCGCGGAGGACGACGCGGCGGCCTCGGCGCTGTGCGAGAAACTGGCGGCGGCTCTGTACTCTGTCGCGCCGACATGCTCAGCGTTGGCCAAGGCGCTGCGCGTGTCCTCGGCCGCGAACGGCAAGAGCGGGGGCGACAGTGACAGCGACAGCGACAGCGACAGCGACAGCAACAACGACGGCATGCGGCGGCTGGACCACGTGCAGAGCATCGACGAGCTGGCGCGCGCCGATAAGCAGGGCTTGGACGAGACGGAGGCGCTGCTGGCGCGCATGTGGGGCTTCGACAAGATCCGCAAGGTGACCAACTCGGAGCTCGAGGCGCAGCAGTCGACGCAGTCGGCGCGCCAGGTGCGCAAGGCCGTCAAGCTCAACAAGCTCATGGAGGAGCGCGAGCTGGCCGACGCCGAGCTGGACCGCGAGTGGGAGGACCAGCGCTTCCTGCCCGACCTGAACGCACCCGACACGGGCGAGCGCGACATCCACGTCGCGCGCTTCTCGATCAACTTCAAGGGCAAGACACTGCTGTCCGACACGTCGCTCAAGCTCGTCGCGGGCCGCCGCTACGGCCTCGTGGGCAAGAACGGCGCCGGTAAGACGACGCTGCTGCGCTTCATCTCGCACTACGAGCTGGAGGGCTTCCCGCGCCACGTGCGCATCCAGATCGTCGAGCAGGAGTCGGCCTCCAAGCTCAGCCTGGAGACCAAGTCGGTGCTGGACGTGGTGCTCGGCAGCGACTACGAACGCGCCACGCTGCTAGTGGAGGAGAAGGAGCTCCTCCAGCGCCAGGAGCAGGGCGGCGAGGACCACGCGGACCGGCTGCGGCAGATCTACGACCGCCTGGCCGACATTGACGCCGACACGGCCGAGTCGCGCGCTCGCGCCATCCTCAACGGTCTTCAGTTCCCAGACCACGTGGTCGACGGACCGGCCAAGGCGCTGTCCGGTGGTTGGCGCATGCGTACGGCGCTTGCCGGCGCGCTGTTCATGGCGCCCGACCTGCTGCTTCTCGACGAGCCGACGAACCACTTGGACTTGGAGGCCGTCATGTGGCTCGAGAACTACCTAGAGAAGTACGACAAGACCATGATCGTCGTGTCGCACGACCGCAACTTCCTGAACGCCGTGGCCACCGACGTGATCTACCTGACGCAGCAGAAGCTCGTGTACTACAAGGGCGACTACAACACGTTCGAGAAGACGCAGAAGGAGAGCCTGCGCCAGCAGCGCAAGGCCTACGAGGCGCAGCAGCTCAAGATCAAGCACATGCAGGAGTTCATCGACCGTTTCCGCGCCAACGCCAAGAAGGCGCCGCTCGTGCAGTCGCGTGTCAAGGCGCTCGACAAGATCCTGCGGAACGAGCTCATTGACGAACCCGAGGACGAGCACGCCTTCCGCATGCACTTCCCGCCGCCGGAGCCGCTGGGCCGGCCCATCATCGCTGTCGACGGCGTCTCCTTCCGATACTCGGAGGAGTCCCCGCTGCTCTTCGACGATGTGCACATGGGCGTGGACCTGTCGAGCCGCATCGGTATCTTGGGTGTCAACGGTTCGGGTAAGTCGACGCTCATCAACGTCATGCTGGGCAAGCTGCGCCCGACGAACGGTGGCGTGACCATGAACCCGCGCCTGCGCGTGTCGACGTTCTCGCAGCACCACGTCGACTCGCTCGACCTGACCAAGTCGGCCGTCGAGAACATGAAGATGCTGTACCCTGGCCACGAGCCCGACGAGTTCCGCGCGCATCTCGGCCGCTTCAACCTGTCGGGCGAGCTGGCCATCAAGCCCACGCGTACGCTGTCCGGTGGCCAGAAGTCCCGTGTGGGCTTCGCGCTCATGACGTGGCGCCTGCCGCACGTCGTGGTGCTGGATGAGCCGACGAACCACTTGGACATGGAGACGATCGACGCGCTGATCGACGCGCTGCGTGACTACAAGGGCGGCGTCGTGATCGTGTCGCACGACCAGCACTTCGTCAACAGCGTGTGCGACGAGCTTTGGGTCGTGGGCGACAGCAAGGTCGAGCGCTTCCGCGGCACCATCGACGACTACAAGAAGCGGGTGCTTGCCAAGTAAGCTGGGCGGGGCGGGTGTCGTCTTGCGTGCGACGGCCACTTGGCGCCTCCTTGCTTTGCACACTCTTCATGCGTTCGTGTCGAGAACAGTGAAGCGGTGTTCCTCCTCTTCTGCGTGTTCCGGGTCGCGACTGAAGGAGTGGGCAGCGGTGGGCAGGTAGGCGAAGGCTTGAGACAGCAGATGAGCTGTGGGCAAGGTCTAGTTGTCCTCATGGCGAGCGCTGATCCGCCGCCGCGCTCGATCGCCGTTGCTCATGGCACTGCTTCGTCCCGCCTGACTGGCGTAGGGTCTCGTGGCTGGGAGGAGGCACGCGGGTTAGACGACATGGCATGATGCAACCACTTCGAGTGGAAGGTATGCATCTCGTGCATCCGATAACAACAGGAAGAGAATATACAACAATCATTGGCTTCTATGAACATTTGCTTTGACTACGGCATTTCGACTCATCGTATTAAGGCGTCGGGACTTCGTTGATGCGAGTTGCACGGTCAGTCGTCCAGCAAGCTCGCGGTCAGCGACTGCAGGCGCTCCAGCCGCCGGGTGACATCTTCCGGCGACAATCGCTCTGCATGAGGATCCGGCAGCCGCGCCGCAACGCGAAATGCTTTCGCCTCTCCAGATTCATTCGCCCTCCCAGCATCTTTCTGGTTTGGTTTCATAACCACACTTGCGCCCTCATCGTCCCGCTTTTGCTTGTCGGTATCATGGCAGTCAAGCGTTTGGGTTGCGATAGACCGGATGGGAACTGGTGCCGAAGGAACCGTAGCGATGGGCTCGACCTCAGTAGTCTGCGTTTGTACGTTTGCCGTCGATACTTCTGTACTCTGAACCAACAGTTTGTGTTCCTGGCGAAGATGACCAACCACACAGACACGTCAGGTATTATGAGTATAGTGATTCCAATGAACACTACTAACCGTACCTGATCGCGTAATGTGTTCAACAGCGCGTTACGTTCTCGCCGTAGTTTGGAGATTTCTCCGTCGCTACAGCGATCGGACAGAAAACGTCAGCGATGAGTCTCATCAGACCATCTTCCCCTTGTCCATTCCCCACAACGCACCGTTTTTCCACTCGGCTCTCGAGACTTGCAACCCGCTCGGACTCCCTTGCGACCGCACGGTCCTTCATGTTTGCGAGCTCGCGCTCGAGTCGGCGAAGATGTGCTTGCTGCTTTACGTGCTCTGTCTGCAGCGTCGAGTGACGGAACGCAGCATCCTGCAGCTCCTTTTTCCAGATCTCCTGCTCGCGCTGCACGCTTTCTTCACGCTGGCATTCGAGTGACTGCTTCTCACGAGCAAAGTCGGACTCACGCACGAGCGACTCGCGCCGCAGGTTGTCCAGCGCATGCTGTGCCGCAGCTGATTCACGCTCAGCTTCTTCACACTGTTCTCTTAAGGATGCTGCCTCCTTGCAGCTCGCTTCAAGCGCGCGCTACACCAGTACGTCACAATTATTGAAGCATCAGGCTCCACCTCCGTTTCACACAAGCCCATCAGTAATGACTTACCCGCAAGTCGTCGTTGGCACACGCGAGCTGCTCCGTCTTCCGTTTCCACTCGTTGCGGATCTTGGCAGCTCGAGTTTGAAGATCATGCGCATCTGCGAGCACTCGGCGACGAAGCGAATCGCGATCCTTTTGCAATTTTAACAGCTCCGCTATTAGCTCGCGTCGACTCAACTGCTGCAGTTGTCTTCGGTCGTCCGGGTGTTGCTGCGCCGTCGACATTTGAGGACTGGGAGCCCCTTCATCATCGTAAACTGGGACTCCACCTCCATGCCGAAGCATTGTGCTCGCACACAATCCACACGGCAGCGCGAGGGAGTCGAGGGCTTTGACTCCAAGACCATAACCATCGTCGTCACTGCCATTGGCAATGATCCCGGACGGCGTATCCGGAAGAAATAGTAGCAGAAACTCGCCCCACGTGATTTTGTCGCCTTCGGGATTGCTGGGCATGGTCAGCACCACGTCGAGCGTCGTGTCTTTTCGCTGTCGCTCCAGGGCCAATTCCACGTGCGCGACGAGCGATGTCAGAGCGTCACGGCCGCCGACAGCACGCAATACACCCTCATCACTGCGGAGAGCGTCAAGCAATTTGGACGAGCGGACAAGGCCGGTCTCATACACGTCCAGCCTATGGAACAGCGCACGCAACGCCGCCTCTGTTGCCGGTCTGAGGAACTTACGATGTCGACGAAGTCGGCGGGCAGCAGCACCAAGACCACCGGTTGCTGATCCGTTTGAAGCTGGAACGGCCGGATCAACGTCGGTGTTACGACCGTCGTCAAGGCTCCTAGACGAATCCGACGATGACGCCTCCTGCAGCTTCTGTATGCGATGCACTAGTATGCGGCGCTCAGCTTCCATGGCAGCCTCTGTGTTTCGCAGTCGTGCTTCACGATGCGCAGCGAGCAGCGCTGTCGTCCCAAGGCGATCGCGCACACGCTCGAGCCGCCGCTTGAACGTGTCGACGCGCTTCAACCCGCCAACTAGCTCGCTCATCTTTTGAGACACGACCCCATCGCGCTAAGGTCATTTGAAAAAACATACCCAAGACAACAACCACATCAGCAAGCGATGATCAGCCCAGCCGCGGCTACCTTTTCCCCAAGCAGCGATATACTTACCGCAGTGAATACGGCAACCAGTTCGGCCGCGCGCTGCAACTTCTCGCGCTCAACTGCCATCGTGCGAACCGCAGCCACAGCCTTGGCATTGGCGGCGTCACAACGCTTCTCCGTATCCAGCACCCGCGCGAGCTGAAGATTGCGTTGCGCTTCTGTATCCTTGACGCGCTGCTCCCACACATCACATTGTGCCTGAAGTTGACTGCACGTGCCTTCTAACTCCGCGAGATGCTTGCGCAGCTGACTGTTGTCTGCGCTACGAGTGAGCTCCTTGCACTGGAGCTGCACCATCAGCGCCACAGCTTTCTCGCGCCACATGCTCAGCATTTTCACATAGAGCTGGGCTGTTCTGTGACCTGAGTTGCCGTTATCGCTGCTCGTGCCGTCTTGAAGTGACAATTGCGTCCCCACACGCGCTAGCTCCTTCTGCATCGCGCTGTCGTGGAGCGCCAATATTCGCTCAAGAGCCTCCACGCGACTATGCAGCAACACCTGCTCCTGCTGACTAGGAGATGGCGACCGGTGATCCTCGCCACCACGACCCGGCGAATTGATGACGAGGATACTGCTGGAACTGCTCCGGCTGTCGTTGCTGCGCACCTGGTCACGGCTTCGGTTGCCATAGCAGGTCGGGCGGGTGGGCTCATCGATAATCACTTGGACTTGCATGTCCTTGTATGGAGGTGTGAACACTGCAGAATCTCTACGACCACCACCACCACTGGCGTCACCACGTCCTCGATGATCCTGCTGGTGCGTATGTGCGTGATTCGCACGGGTGCTGCTGTCCTCGCGTTCGTTTGGAAACGATTCCACATAGCCAAGTGGATCGTGCGCCGTTACTTCTCTTGCCGGTGACCTTCCTCGCTGCTCGTGGGCGCGCACATAGCCGTCCTCGTCATCGTGATGGGAGAAAGCGCCGTCCTCGTCCTCGCTGCCGGGCCTGTATCCCCGATGGGTGCTGATCCTCGCTGGTGTCAATAGTCGCGCACTCGGTGTATCTCTCCTATCCACTCGCCGTGAGTCCGACTTCACGCCGTTGTAGTCGCCTGTGTCGTCTTCAGCGCCCTCCACCCCAACATCGCCACGTTCACAGTTCCTCTCAAGCTCCGCGATGGTCAGCTCGCTCTTTACCTGGAGCCGCGAGTACAGCCGCTCCGCTGGCGTTACCATTCTGGTCGATAGCATCCACATCCACATCAGATCAGCATCGTAACGTTATATAGCAGTACATAGCTCGCTCCCGAAACGATAGACACGCACTGGCCGTCAAGCACACGCAGACGTGGCAGCATCGTCAGCGCCTCGCGACGGAACGCGCCGGCGTGCCTCGTCTCGACAGGATTCCCGTCCAGCTCCAGCTCCTCGAGCATGTCGAGGGGCACCAGGAACCGCAGCTCTCCCAGCAACTCGACGCGGTTGTCGCCCACGTCCAGGAACGTGAGACCCGCGCACCTCGCCACGCCCGACAGCGACTCGCTAAAGGACACAACCGAGCCAAACGCGTGTGAGTGAAGCCAGCGATCGGTACTCTCCTCCCTTTCGCGCGACTATGGGCTGCGTACATGGCGTTGCCGCGCAGATTAAGCCGCGCGAGCCGCGGCAGCCACGCGCCGAGGTCCGCCGGCAGGACGCGCAGCGCGTTGTGGCTCAGGTCGAGCTGCGCGAGATGTGGCAGCAGCCGCAGGTGGTCGAGCTCGCGCAGCGCGTTGCGGCTCAGGTTCAGCCGCTGAAGGCCCGGGAACTCGCGCGCGATCTCCTCCGCCAGCTCGCGGGTCAGCGCCGCCAGCGGCATCTTGGATGCGGCCTTTCTCGAAAAACGGGAACTCTCCTCGTGGGTGCCTTGTCGCGATCAAAATTATTGATGAGTGAATACTTTATTCAAGCTAAATGGATATTGCTGTCAAGAATAGAATCCAAACCAGTAAGGATCAAAATCAATTATTCCACAGATTGCTGTGTTCTTATAGCGATCGGGAGTGTACCCTTGTAAAGGGGTATATGATTGACAAAACAGTCCGGACAGAGCTGCATGACTAGGTTGAAGTGGCTCGAGATGCATTCCATTCGACGATAGCTGGGTCCATTTGTTTGTATCAGCGCTTTATATTCATCAGTACCGCGTGATGCGGTTTCTCACCGCTACCAGGGCCACCACCAGCGCTTCCAGGTGCGCGGGAGCACGGACTGGAAGCCGCAGAGCCAGCGATCGCACCGGTAGTGCGCGTCGCGGTCGATCAGCGCGTGGCAGGCAGCGTCGGACGCCGTGCCCGCGGACGGACATGCGATGGGCAGCTGCCAGCCCGCGTTGTACGCGTACGGAGCCACCCCACCCGACACGAATGCCTCGAGCGCGGTCTGCCGGTTCTCAGTCAGGTGGTGCTCGCGCACAACGTGCATGCCCGCGAAGCGGATCGCGTCAATCTCGGCTTGGTGCTCGGGATCGGCGACCCACTGAACCGTCGACACCGGGTTAGAACGGTCGAAGCCGACGAAGTGCTCCATCTCGTGCAGTCCAAGCGCGGCTAGCAGCGGCGCGACATCCCGGTTCACGACGAGCAAGGACCCGGTCGCGGCGATCTCAAAGAGCTCAGCCAGCAGGTACTGGAACTGCAGCGTCGTTGTAATAGTCGCCCGGTACGACCGCGTGTACGCTGCATATTCCGTTGGTTGCAATGCGGTGTGATACGAGATCGAGTCCAACAGCTCCGGGTGCGCGGCTTGAAAGTCGGTGAGCCATCGACGCAGCGGGCATGACGTCGCGGTCTCCGCAGCGTTTGACAGCAGGAGTTTGCTTATGGGAACCGCGTTGAGCGGTGCAGCCGTAAACTCGGGTCCGGCCGCGTGTGGCAGCCACATGATCATGGGCAGGTCTCGCGGATCGACCGGCGCGCTGACAGATGCAAAGAACTCGTCCATGGCGTATGCGTAGGGCCCGATAAGCACGTCGGCTTGCTTGAAAATTTGATCTCGGACTGTGAGCGGGTTGAGCTGGTTGTAGTGGCGGAGGTCGTCGCTCCAGACGAGAATCAACGCTCCAAGTGCTCGCAACTGGCGAAAGTACGCGTTGTGCTTCAGGAGCAGGTCGATCACGGGTTGGCTGTGCTCGTGCTGCGGCGCGCGAACGCAAAAGACCAGGGCGCTCGGTGCCCTCTTCGGGTCCAGTTTGAAGAAGAAATTGGTCGGATCGTGCGTCTTCAGGTCTACCCACTTGTCGCCTTGCTGCTTGAGCGCGTCGAAGAGTGGAGTGACAGGCGAAGGGAGGCGTCCGTCCGGCGAACACCCGACCATGTACTTGTGTCCGTTGGTGCGCCGACGGCGCTCCGCGACCCAGGCCCTCAGTTCTCGCTGACTCACGGCAGTCACAGGGAACAGCTTTGCATGCGGGTTGTCTGCAGCGTCAACGAGCGCGTGCATGTCGATGTCCATCTCGTGGTAAAACCCGAGCTGCCCGTTCGGGTGGCCGTCGTTGCTGAAGTACCCGCGGAAGCGCAGTCGTCCGAACACCTCGAGCGCGAGGACGGTCGTCCCGGCCACGAACGCGAGCGCCAGTACTATCGCCACGATCAGGACCCTCCACGGCATACCCGCCACGACTCCGCGGCATTTGTCGTCGCACTTGAGCGGCAGCAGGGATGGCGCCGAGAGTGTCTTGATCGTGCCCGTACGACGGTCCATCGCACAGGAACGTACGAGCCGCCGCCAGCCCGCGTGCGCCAGGAGAGAGACTGGCACGCCTCGCCTCATCTTGTGCTTCTTGTCGTCCGGGTCGTCGCTGCCGGGCTTGCGCTCGCGGTCGAGCCGCCCCCACCCGTCCGCCAAGCCCCCCTCGGTCGTCATGTTGACCGAGAGCGTCGTGTTTACCGTCGATTCGTCCCGAAACTGCGGCGAATCACTCGGGTGCCGACCGAAGGCGCTGCTATTGTACGATCGATTCTCGGTCCAGTCCAGAATCCAGAACTGAAGCAAATGCGTGGCGTGCGACTGATGCAGTTGGAACGAAGCGGCACTGGACAAACAAGAGAAAGGGCCGAAGGCGTTTGGCGTGTCCTTTCTCAAGTGCGTCAATGTGGCGTGCTTCCAGCAGGCGCGAAGGGTCGAACAGACACTTACATCGGGGACACGATCATTCACCCAACACACCACGGGTGATTCAATTTTCGCAAATGGGTATTTGGTTGATTGAAATATGAGTGATGGTCATGTTGAGGACCAAGGGACTTCTATTCAAGTCAGTGGGCGATGTCACTCAAGGGGGGAGGGAGGGAGATCGCAAAGAGAAACCCTCCCGCACTTTATTTCTATGGCTTTCAGTATGTGAGTTGAACTATTGCCCGCTTTGGGGGAAGAAAGCACGCCCAAAGCCGAGAAAAGCCGACGCCGCACCAGGAAAGGAAGGATCTCTCTCTCTCCTCACGATCGATCACTCGCTAGGCTTGCTCGACGACGACGGGCCGGAGGACGGGACGGGCGCCATGCACTATGAGTTTATCGGCGGGCTCGAGGTCACGTATGGCAACGCACTGGCGGGCGGCGGCGGCTTCCACCGCGTGACGACCGCCGAGGGCGCCGCGGCCGAGGTCACGCCCAACACGTACCTCTGGTACAAGCTCTCGACCAACGCGAGCGGTTCGTCGCCACCCACGTCCTTGTCTGGCGCATCTCCAGGCGGTCGCCGGTCCTCGGGGGGGGCTTCCCCGAGCGGCGCGGGCGGCGGTGGCGCAGCCATCGACAATGGCATCACGGATCTGCGCATCGCCGGCGACGAACTCGACGCGAGTGTCAACTGGATCAAGCTTGACAAGTCCATCGACCGCCAGCGCGGCCTGTTCCTGTGGTACCAGTGCGCGCAGTTCCAGGCGCCGACCCTGCGGTCGTCAACCTCGTCGTCTTCGTCGTCCTCATCCACGTCGACGCCGCCGACGAGCGGTCAACGTCTGCCGCTCAAGGAGATCCGTGTCGTGCGCGACCTCAAGGACATCCCAGAAGGGTTTGAGTGCCTGAGGGACGAGCCGATCGTCAGCGACCTCGGCAATGGAAGTGAGTTAGCCGGGGAAAGTAATAGTGATATCACGTGGCATGACGTGCTAACCGGTTTACTCCATGGCTTTTGTGGCTTGCAGAGGAACTGCGGACGTACCTGTGCTTCCGCCGGCTGGGGAATGATGACTTTTCGGGCTCCAAGTGGTCGATCCAGACGCAGAAAGTGGGCAACTGGATCGAGGTCAAGGACTTGTCGTCCAACCAGTGGTTCATTGCGCAGATCCTGAACCAGTCGGCGACCGAGATCCGCGTGCACATCGCGACGTGGCTCAAGGGCCGCGATGAGTACTTGACGCGTGCCACATGCCGCAATCGCGTTGCCAAGCTCGGTACGCACACGAACCTGTATCTGTCGCCCTCCTACCCGTTCACGCGGAAGCAGGGCAGCATGTGGAATGTCAACTCGAAGGATCTGCAACAAGCGCGGGAAGATTTCGATCGGCTCTTCTACGACGAGAGCAAGCACGATCTATACTTGCAGCGTCACCTGATCCCCTTCGTGGAGAAATCATTGCTGTGCACGATCCCTTCGAGCGAACTGGCGGACGACATGAACGCGTTCCACCAGCATGTCGTCAAGAACGTCGTAGCGTACATGCTGAGTGCCAGTCGCGAGGCGTCGATCCTGTGCATGCTATCGCTACTGAGAATGATTCTCAATGGCCACAACTCGTGCATGTTCTTCTACCTCAAGTACCAAGGCAGCTACTCGGCGACCAAGCACCAACAACTCGTGTACACGTCGTATCTGGTCAACGTGGACGCGCTGGCTGCTGTTCCAACACGCCACCCGTGTCGGTCGCTGTACTTCATCGACAACGTCGACCTGTTCATCCAGGCGGGAGGTTTCCGGGTCATTCTGCAGCGCCTCGCTCTCGAGGAAGTGCCGCTCACGGAAGTGGTGGTTTACTGCATGCTGCTCAATCAAGCAAAACCGTGCCTTGCACAGCAGAAACGCCGAAGGAGCTCGTCTAGTCGTCGGCGATCAACTGTTGACATCCAAGTTGAGGCTTTCTTTCGGGATTTCCTCAATGCCGTCTTCGCTCGGCTGCGAAGAATGAGCGGGAACGAGCTCAAGGACGATGATCGAGTTATTGACCAGATTGTCGGGATTCTCGAGCACATATATCGCGACGGCGTGCTGCTAGGTAGCAATGCGGATGCGGATGCAGATGACGTATCGTCGGCAGCTGACGGCTCCTCGTCCGGCGCGAGCGATATCATGTTCGCGGAAGCTATCGAAGTTTTCCATTTGGACTTGTCAAAGAAGTTCGTATGCTGCCCATTCTTGGGTCAACGGCTTCACGGTCTGTCGCGGATCAACGACCTCATCGCGATGGCGCAGCGTCGCGAAGCCCTCCAGAAGAAAACAACCTTGAGTTTGCGTCGAAGCTCTTCGTCTTTGACCTCCGCGGCGACAGCTCTGACCTCGAGCAGCGGGTATTCGACAAGGTCAGCATACGAGCAACCAGCTGCGAAGTGGCTGCGCCCGAAATATGTGGTGGAATGGCTTATCGGGTCCGACGTTCTCGAAGTCATTCTCGGTGACAAGGAATGCTGCGCCAAGTATGGCCTCCAGGAAGGCACACACTTGGAAATCCTGAAGCGGTCGCGGAGGATATTTGAATTCGTCGCGTCGAACGGCCTACTCAGCGACAGTCACGTCGTGCTTTTGTGGAAGACGGCTCTGAACCAGCTGCGCTCAGGTCGAAAGACGATCTTCGACGTGCTGGTGTCGCTCTGTGGTGTGCTATCTGCGGAGCTTATGGACGTGCTCGCGGTGCTGCTCACCCAAGTGCCTCTTGGAGACTACGATGAACTGCTGGTGCACTTCATCAAGCGCGTGGTTTTCATCGCGTCGAAGCAAGTTGTCGACAACGAAACTGGCGGCTTCAAGATGAGTTTGAGCTCCCTTGTGAGTGCTGCTGCAGGCTCAAAAACGCAATCCAGAACCGCCAGCTCCGGGAAAGACGTTGAGGTCTTTAACAAGATCGTCAACCTGGGGTGCTGTCTGCTGTGGAATGCGATCATGCAAGTGGATGCGAATGGCGAACGCCTACGTGCGTCGGTTCGCTCTGACGTTGAGGGCGCGCTAGCGGAGTGTCTGAATCACATCCAGAAGCTTTGGGCGCCGGTCGGATCGAGTTCAACGTTGGCAAAAGAGCAGCTTCAGCTCTTGAACGAGTATCTGCTCAAGTGCGCCGAAAACATCAAGGCTGGCGTGCTCGTGGAGACTTCGATGAACTTGATTGAACGGGTCGTCGAGGGGTTCGGTCACGGGGTGGCACCATCAGCGTCACTTTCACTCTCGAAAGGCCCTCAAGCGCCGTCCTCGGCCAGTGATTTGCTGAAGGAGTTGAATAGCACGCACAACATCGTGCAGCTGGTGACTGAAGACATCCGGAGGTACATGGCGGACGCGACGAGTGGCGCGTCTGCGAACACATCGACCGACGGTGCCATCCTCCAGCGGCGCCTTTCATTCCTCGGATACATCGTCACAAATTCTGACATTACGCTGACGTTCGAAGCGATGGGTGAGCTCTGGGCGTGCTTCAATGATAACCCTGCGAGCACGGCGAAGACGCGCGATATCTTCTTCGTGTGGTTTACGGAGATCATTCCGGATCCGAACAATTTTGTTCACCGCGCGTACTCCGGCAACACAGCCTTCTCGGACGCGGTCGCAAGAGAGATCTTTCAAGCGCTGGTTTCGGCGAAGCCAACAGCGCAGGTGAATGGCGGTGGTGGTGCCACTGGCATCCATTTGCAGCTCGAAGGGCTCGGAAAGCACTCGTTCCTGGCACTTGAACGCTTGTTCCGGTTCATCAACACTAGCGACAAGCTAATTTCGTGTTCTAGTGCTGCTTCGTCCACGCTCACAAAGAGCGGGTTGGACGCTCATGATGAGCCGGCGCCGTTCATTGTGGAGTCGATGGACCTGAAAGGTCTCGACACGCTGTATGATGCAGCGCTGTGCGCGGAAGACGAAGATGTAAGCCAGCTCGTCGTCGACTACATCATATATCTGCACCTCCATGTCGGCTCCAAGCTCGTGCGGCGTGAGGTGTGGAGTGACTTCGTCGGTGTCTGTCTGGCGCGGATCCGGACAAGAATGAGCGCCAGCCCAAGCGAGAAGGAGACCCGCGAAGTGCGGCGGCTGCTCATGTTGCTTAACACGTTTCTGAATCAGTCGACTGTTCAAATCTCCGATGGAATGACCAGCGCGCTGGACGGCCCAGAGGAGCTCACAGTGTACGTGAAGACGCAGGATGGCCGCATCGCGGCTCCATTCAAGTACTACATGAGACGGACGACATTGGTGTCGGAGCTTCGTGACAGAATCTCAAAGGACACGGGGCATCCTGCGGACCGGATCCGAATCGTGAACGAGCAGAAAACAAAGCTAACAGCTCAGGGTCACGGCAAGTTTACGCTGGAGAAGGCTCGCGTGTTCAGCGCGGTGCCAACAGCACAGACTGGGGGAGGGAGGTACTCGTCAGCAATCACAGTCCCTGCACCGCAACAGCGCTCGTCAAAACGGGAATTCGCGTACGTGGAAGCTGTTCTGCTCTCGAAGGTAGAGAGCGATACGACTGGGCACACGAACCGAACAGTGGTGGATTACCACGGTAATGCGCTCACAGGGACTGGCGCAGGGGCCGGGAACAACACCAGCGTCGAGAGCGACTGGCGAATGGTCAAGTCGGAGATCTCACACAACGACCGGTGGGTTGAGCTTCTCTTCGGCCTGCTTTCGTGGAGCGACGGGATCGCTGAAGAAGTGTGGAAGGTGCTCAAGCTCCTGGACTCCAACTACGAGATGGAAAAGCGGACACGAACGTTGAATGACGTGCTGGCCATCGATGGGTCGATTCGGAAATTCCCTTCCGCATTCGACTGGAACGTGTTGCTGGATATTTCGTGTCCTCCCAAACTGCTATATCAGCTTGAGTTGGTCGAGAAGTTTGCGCTTTGCGTTGACGCGCGCCCTGAAGATGACGATCAAGAAGGATCCCAGCGTCCAAGCGAGAAAAAGGGCTCGGAAGGCTTCATTGGGGCGGTCAATACGTGGAGCTCGTCGTTTCTGCAGCTCGGTGGGAAAGCGCATCTTGAGCAGTTCGTGCTCACAACCAACCACGAGCATTTGATTCGGCAAGGCAAACTGTCGGTCATGTGCTTGTCGAAACTGCTCAAGCTGCTCCGCCATTTCGTGCTGGTTGAGGCAAGCATCGCAGAGGAAGATGGCGACGAAGTGGAAGGCAACCCCGAAGGTCTCGTCAGGAAGCTCTTGCAACTGTTGAGCGTGCTGCAAGCCACCGAGGAGAGAGTCTCCGCAACTAAAACCGATGATAAGGCTGTCGCGAGGTCGCGCATCGGGTTGCCTCTGCACTTAATGCCGTACGCTCGCCCGCAAGTGGGCGACTACGACAACCCGGAGGACATTCCGTGCGAGGCGTATCTCATGACGCGAACGCTGTCGTTCATCGCAACGTGCGCGCTCACCGCGATGCAGAACGCGCTAAGTTTGCTCAAGGCGTACTCAAACCACGAACAACTTTTCCTGCGGTGTCTCGTCGAGAGTCCGTTCCAAGCCGTTCGCCGAGAAGCGGCGGGAGTGATTGTCGCGCTATCGACGACAAAGAACAAGGACGAAGCGGATCGAGCAAAGTGTTGCAGCTTCTTCCTCGAAGTTCTTGGGCGGTTCGATGGTGACGTGATTGGCGACGAGTACTACGAGGTGTACACGCTGCTGGTTTCAAGTGCCACCGATCTCGCTGAGTTCGCGTTCCTGGTGTCATGCCGAATTTTGTGCCGGCGAATCAAGAGCTTTGAGCCTCCAAGTGAAAGCATCGGTCGAGTCGCGCCAAAATCACTCGCGCTTGTGAGATCACCCACGGTCGTCAGACCAGGCGTGTCAGTGTCTCCAGTCAGCAGCAGATATGCTGCGCCACCAATGGTCGACACTCAGCTCCAAGCCATCATGACGACTTTGCTGACCATTATTCGACGGATCCCTGCTGTATTGGCCGAGGGCGATTCTTCCGCTGGCGTTCACAGTTTGCGCGAGGTGGTCGCTGCAAACTTGCACCATGAGGAAGGGATTATGGCCGAGCTTTTCCACCGATGCCTCTTTGCCACCCCCACCACGAATGAGAACGGAGATACACCGCAGTCCGGAAGTGGAGACGACTCGCCCACGGCGCATTACTACCTTCAGCAGCCGAAGTGCCGAAGTGATTCCTGCCGGAAAGTCGCGTTTGACCTGCTCTCGGAGTTGTCGATCGACAACGCCAGCGGCTTGAGCTACTTGCTGGTTCAGATGGGGAGCCAACACTCCTTGGAGCGACCGCCAGCATCGGTGGTGGGCCCGTCTGGCGCGAGTGCTCTCTCGTCGTCGTCTTCCAAGCGGAAGAGTGCCAGCGTGATGAAAGAGGCGTCGTCGTCGAGTCGGCAGCTCATGCAGCGGGGTAAGTACGTCGGCCTCAAGAATCTCGGATGCACGTGCTACCTGAACTCGACGATCCAGTGCTTCTTCATGATCCCGCGCTTCCGTCGTCAGATTTTGCGCCTCACGAGCGGTTCCAGTGGCGCCGATGAACCCAGTCTGCTGTATGAACTGCAGTCGCTCTTCGCCCATCTCGAGGGAAGTGCCAAGCCGTATTACAATCCGCGGCCGTTCACAAGGGCGATGAAGACCTGGGACGGGGAAAGCATCGATGTGAGCGTTCAGCAAGACGCCAGCGAGTTCCTGACCTCGTTTTTCCAGCAAATCGAGTCGGAGATGAATGGCATGGACAATGGAGTCGTGGGCGGAGACTGCCTCGGCGACGAAAACATTCTAAATACGTTCTTTGGGGGCGAGTTCAGCAACGAGCTCGTGGCCGAAGGAGACCGCTACAGCGAGCGATTTGAGCCATTCCATTTCATTTCCGTGCCAGTCCGCGACCGGAAGAATCTGAAAGAGTCGCTCGACGGATGGGTTGAAGGCGAGAAGGTCAGCTACACTTGGGAGAGCAGCAAGAACGCAGAGGACGGTGACGGTGCACAGACTCCCGATGGCGACGGGGAAGCCGTGGAGAAGGTGACGCTCGAGACCCACAAACGGATCTCGATCTCGAAGCTGCCCGAGTATTTAATCATCCACTTGAAGCGCTTCGAGTTTGACTTCGAGAAGATGCAGCAGATCAAGCTCCACGACCGGTTCGAGTTCCCGACGGAGCTGGACATGCACCCGTACACGAAGGAAGGCCAACAGGAGAAGCGAAGGGCTGCTGCTGCGGCTGCTGCGGGTTCTTCGCATACTGGTGGCGAAGACGGGTCAGCGGACGCCAAGCATGACGGCAGTGGCGATGGATCGCGGCTTGGGTCGAACGACAACGCAGCGAAGCGGAAGGCTCCGGAGTACTCGCAGTACGAACTGGTTGGCACTGTTGTGCACATGGGCTCTGCTCATTCGGGCCATTACTACTCCTTCCTGCGCGAGCAAGGCGTTTCAACTGGCGAAGACGAGTCGACACACCACTGGTACGAGTTCAATGACACGTTGGTGACGCCGTTCGACCCGGAGCAGATCCCGAACGAGTGCTTTGGGGGTGAGGACGAGTCGCCCAATCGGTTCCGCACCGCGTCGACCTCGGTGTCTGGCGCTGGAAATAGTGGGAGTTCGGCAAGCTTTATGAAGAACCGCAGCAGCTTTATGCTAATTTACTCGCGCGCTCGCCCAGTTTTACAGAGGGAGGGCAGTACCGGCAATGCTGTTGCCGCGAAGACGTCTGCCGCGATCAGCAGTTTTGCGGCTGGCGCGTTGGCAGTGGCATTCTGCACCCGGCTGCTCTTTCGCGCCAGCCCGCGACTCGAACGGCTGCGCAGCAAGGTTCATGTGGTCGCGCCCGAGTCGATCCGCAAACAGATTGCGCTCGAGAACCGCTTGTTCTGGCGCAAAAAGTATCTGTACGACGCGCGGTGCCTGCAATTCACGTACGAGCTGGTGTCGTCGTGTCTCGTAGGGCTCGAGAGCGCCAAAAGCAAGGCGATGCTGCCAACCTTCGAGCCGGAAGAAGCGCAGTTTGATGCGCTGACGATGGCAACCAAGTTTGTGTTCGGGACGCTGTGGCAGGGCGGCGACGTGGGCAAAGTGCTCGAGTGGCGGCTGGTGCTGCAGGCGCTGTACCACTCGGACGTAGACGGTTGCCGCTGGCTGCTGAAGACCATGAGCGCAAATGAGACGCTGTTGCTGGAACTGTTGGTGCTAAACGAGCACCGAGAAGTGCGCGCGCTGGCTGCGAGTGTACTGGCCGAGGCCATCGCTACGACCTCCAACGCCGGCTTCGACAGTTCGAGTGCGGGTCAGTCCGAAGAAGTCGTGGGTGACCGGGGGAAGCTGCCTGCCTCATTCGACTTTGTCTTCTTCTTGCTTACGCTCATGCCAGCTCTGCTGACGGCACCGGCGCACTACCACGGCGAGTACTTTGCGACCATATACGAGTTTGTGCAGATGGGAAGGAACGAGGGCTCATTCCTCGTAGTCAACGGCGTCGTGGGCGCAGTGGTGGCGCTGCTGACGGGCTTGAGCGCTTCCTCACCACTCGCGCCGCCGCTTCTGGCGCCGCAACTGCAACAGCACAAGCCACGACAGATCCTCAAGCGCATCGATCTGAGTGGCCAGGTGCTCAAGCTGCTGTCGGTTCTTGTGCGTTGTGCGCTGCCACCCGCGATGGACTCTGCGGATCGCGTGGCGCTACCGCCAAACATGGCGCACGACCATGTCGACCTGCCCAAGCTGGATCGCGATCTGTTGGTGAACGAGCGCTTCTTGACGCTTCTCTCGCAGCGCGCGAGTCGGTACTCGTCGCGTGAGACCAAGCCACTTGAGCAACTTGTGGCACACCTATGCTGGGAGTCGCGTCGTGTTTCAACGCGGTTTATCGAGATCGTGATGGCCGGTGTTGAGCGAGAGGACCACCAGGACGTCAAGCCATACTTCCGGACGCTGAACTCGCTGTTCAAGGTGCGGGACACGTTGCGGGAGTGGCGAGTGGCGGAAGCGATGCCGCAATTGGTGGCAGTCATGGCGTCGCAGCAGCGCTTCTACAAGGCGACGGAGACGTCGATGGATATGCTGACACGGTTGGCAAAGAGACACGGCGTCGTCATTCGGTGGTTGCGTGACAACCGCGCGAATTGCACGTGGATGGACAAGTGGCTCGCAGCTCACCGCGGGCCGGAGGGCCTGCTGCAGCAGCGCAAGACGCTGCTGGTCAAGCCGAACAGCACGAGCTCGTGGGTGAACGTGAGCGTTTCGAGCTCGGGACTCGTCAAAGCCGTGGACCGTGCGATCGCCAAGCTACTGCCGCGCGTCCGCGCGTTGTTAGACGTGGAGGCGATGCCGGAGACGTTTTACGATAGCGACGACAACCCGGCGCGGCTCGTGGGCAGACGCGTGCGCGTCAAGTGGGCCAAGGACAAGTGGTACGAGGGCGTCGTGGAGCGCTTCGACGAGGAAACGTATGAGCACTTCGTCGTGTACGACGACGGCGACCAGCGCTCCTACCACATGTCGGACAAGATCTTTTACGTCGTGGCCGTGGCGCCACCGGATGCGGGGGGCGAGTCGGTGAGCAGGAGGCAGCAGTAGACTTGCCCATGAGTGCGGCGGCGTGCTGACGGAGGAGGAGGAGGAAGTCGGAAGGGGGCGACTCGAGTGGAAATAGCACGGTTTTGATGTGTAGAAGAGTGCGCGTTCGGTTGAGAAGTAGGAGAGGTCGGTGGCGGCGCTCATTGTGGTTTTTCCGTGGCGCAGGGTCGCTCTCCGCAAGTTGCAAACGCCGTCGCCGTCTTCGGTACGCTTGCATCCGTTCCTCCGCCTTTGGTCGGTCACATGTTCATGACGCTGTCGTTACGATCGTGTGCTGAAAATAGACCTCGAGCGCGTGCCTCGTGCTGTTTGAGCTGCCACTTCGCCTGCGCGGAGTAAGAAGAGCGACTCCCTGATCCACCGCGACAAAGGACGACGACATGACGCTCAGCCCGCCGCGATGCGCGGTCAACATGGAACAGCGGCTGGCGGCGCTGCGGCGCGACCAGGAGATCGACGGCCTGCGCGTCTACCTCATCAAGTACAACCTGTTCCCGCGCAACCGCGACCCGCACAACTCGCCGATCCGCGTGGAGGAGCTCAAGGAGCTCGTGAAACACTGGAAGCTGCACCGCCAGCGCGGCTTTTGGCGCGACCACCCGGACAAGGAAGATCTCGTGCGCGCGCTGCTGCAGCATATCAGGAGCGAGGCGGCCAACAAGAAGCGGCGACAGGATGCGCAGGAGAAGTACCGGTCCAAGTCGTCGTCCGCGGCGGGCGTCGACGCCGACAAGATGCGCGACTTCGCTAACATCCTCCACCACGCGGACGCCGACGAAGGGGAGGGCGGTGATAAGGAGCGGGAGCAAGCGGTGGCCGCAGCCAAGCGCAAAAACTTTGGCGGCGGCGACCTGTTCTACCAGCGCGGCGACTACGACGAAGGCATGATCTATCTGTCCCGCATCGACAAGACGCGCTTTCAGAGCGAATGCCATGATCCGCGCACCGACCTGCTCACGACGTCCACGTCGGCGCCCACACCGCTCGACCACCTCATGATGCTCGGCGATACTTGTACAGGGAATCCAGCCGTCAAATCGAACGAGAAGGACGAGAAACCGCACGCAGCTGCATCGACGGCAACGATTTTGCATCACGCGATCGAGATGGCGATGCAACCGACAAGTGCAAGCGCGATGCTGCTCACTCGGGAGGCGCGGCTGCGGAGCGTGGAGGGGTTCTACACGATCTCGTGCCACCGCGGATTCGAGGCGCAGCTTGTCCGCGAGGGCGCGCTGACGACTATCAGCGCGGTGGTCAAGGCCGACGACGTTGCCATCCGCCTCTTCGCCGCTGCCACGCTCCTCAACTTGACCATTCCGCCGCCGGCTCGAGGTCAAAAGCAGCAGCGACAGCAATACGAGTCCGACGCACTGCTCGCTTTTCAAGCCAGCAACAATCACCAGCAGCAACACCATCATCAGCAACACTCCATGACGCACCTGCCGTCGGCCACGCGCGAGCTCTACGCGAAAATGATGGAGGAAGGGGCCGTAACAGTGCTGCTCGAGCTCTCACACACGCCGCACCCTACCGTCAAGGCGCTGTGTGCACGCGCGCTGCTTCGGCTTTCGCTCGACGACGCGCACCACTTCGCTCTTGTGCACGAAGGCGCCGTCGCGACGCTTTCACAGCTCATGACGGCCACCAGCGGAGCTGACGACGCGGTCCGGGAGACGTGCATGCTCGCGCTCGTGAACCTGGCGGGTGTGCCGCGTGCTGTAACCTGTGATGCCATCCTGAACGCGCTTACTGCGCTTGTGAAGACGGGAAGCGCACAGACACAGTGCCGGTGCGCGCAGGCGCTGCTGAACCTGTCGATCCTACCAACGACTCGCTCCAATCTGGTCGAAGACGGCGCTGTGGGCGCGCTCGCACTACTGGCGGCCACGCGGCAGGTGCCCGTTCTTGATGTGGTCGCGTGCGTTCTGTGCAACCTGGCGGGGGTCAAGACCAACCAGGAACAGCTCGTCAAGAACGGCGCGCTGCCCATCGTGCTCGACGTGCTGGACGCGATTGAGCGCGCGCACACGCAGATCGTCGAGAGCTCGTTCGATGAGGAAGAGGGGGATGAAGAGGACAAGTCCAAACAAGTGATGGCAGCCAAGAAGAAGGTCACGGGCGAGGAGAACGACGCGGAAGGCGCCGTGCGACTGCTGCTAGCGCGCATCCGCAAGAACTGTGTCAACGTGGTCTCGTATTTGTGCTGCAACACGAAGCTGCAGGCGCGAGTGGGCGGTGCTGGTGTCGTCGCCAAGATGCTGCGCATTCTTCAAGCCATTCGCGTGCTAGGACGGCAGAGCGTCGGCAGCGTGATGGGGGCGATCGACGCCGACACGGAGAAGTTCATCGTGCTCGCGATCGCCAATCTTGCGCTCGAGGATCGCTGCCGCCCAGGCATCGTGCAGGATGGCGCGGTCTCTGTCCTGCTCCGCATCCTGCAGGATGGCGACGCAGATGATCAGCGACCGGCCTCACTTGACAATCGCCCGTCGTCGCCAGCTTTGCAGCAAGAACTAGCGAATGTGCTGCTCAAACTGGACTGCGTGACGGCGCTCAGCAACCTGATGCTGCACCCGCTGAACTTCGTGCGACTGGTGGACGAGGGCGTCGTGCCCGCCTTCATCGCGCAACTGCGCAGTGGTCGCAGCGCTGAGATCCAGTGGGCCTGTGCACACGCGCTGCTCACTCTCGCGCGCGACCCAGGCATGAAGACGCGGCTGGCTCAGGTCACGACACCGGACGACGAGGACAACCGAGGCGGCGCCATCCCAGCCATGCTCGCGTTTGCGTCCTCGCACCTGCTGGACGCCGAGCTGTGCGGCGTGTGCGTCTCCTTTCTGCTGCACCTGTCGACACGCACCGAGAACCACGACGCTCTCTACTTTGAGGGCGCGCCGGCACTGCTCATGCGTGTGCTTCATCGGCGCAGGTCGCCTCAAAAGGGGAGCAACGCGAACGAGCCCCCGCCGTTGGTCATCTACTCGCTCTGGGCGGACTGTATGGTCACTCTGTCCAACCTCGCGCGGTGCGTCTCTCGCCAGGCCTCGTTGCTCGCCGACGGCGTCATGGAGGCCATCCAGCACTTCCTGACCGTGTCGGGCAATGCGCGGGAAGAGCGCGGCGTCATGGGCCTCGCCATGGACAAGAAGGTCGTCAAGACGCAGCTAGCGGCCGCCAGCATCCTGTACGAGCTGCACACGCACTGCTGCCAGCCGGACTCGGACAGCGCCGGTAGCACCGACGCCTTCTTCGCGAGTCTGCTGCTCCTAGCGACCCAGTCGTCGGCGCGCAACTCGCAGCTGGACAAGAAGGCGATCCTCGTGCAGCAGCGCGCGGCGCAACGTTGCGCGCTCACGATCACCCGCGTGGCGCTGCGAGTCCCGCACGGGCTGAAGCTGCTGACAGCGCACACGGAGATCCCGCCCGCGCTCAACATGGTCATGCGCACGGGGCTGCACGAGGCGCAGGTGTGCGCCGCCGTCGCGCTGTGCAACCTCGCGACGGAGCGCGGTGACCTGCCCAAGCGCGTTTGGCGCGACCCGACGACCGAGGACTTCCTCGTGATCGCGCTGCTGCGCCTTAACCGCGACCAGACCAAGGTCGTGTGCGCCAAGGCGCTGTTCAACCTGCTCTCGCACGAAGACACGCGCGCGCAGCTGGTGGCGGACGGCGCGCTGTACGCGCTGCTCAAGCTCGCCAAGCTCGAGAGCGACGAGATCCGCGACTTGGCGCTGCGAGCCGTCTACAACCTCTCGCTGGACGCCAAGCGCGCGCGGCAGCTGCTTGACATGGAGCTCGTGCGCGTGCTTGCCAAGATGTACCAGCCCGAGTTCGCTCGCGCCATCAAGAAGCTCGTGTGCGGGATCCTGAGCAACCTGTCGAGCGGCAGCTCTGCGGCTTCAAAGCGCGACGAAACCGACGACGAGACCGGTCGGAATGCGCTGCAGATACTGCACGAAGGCGCACTGGGCGTGCTGCGTAACCTCGTCAAAGTGCGCGACCCGGAGACCAAAGTGTACGCGCTGAACACGCTCTACAACCTGTCGTGCACGCGCGACGCGTGGGAGGTGCTGGTGCGGGACGAAGCGAACGTGCTGGCGCTGTTGCTGGCCGAGCTCAAGACCGACGGCAGCCGCGAGAGCGCGCGGTACGCGGCCATGGCGCTCGCCAACCTCAGCGGCAGCTTCCTTGCCGTCGCACAGCTCACGGATGGCCCAACGAGCACGCCCAGCCCTGCTGTGGCGGCGGCGGCAGTGACCGCAACATCGACAGCGTTGGCCGTGAGCGTTCTCAACGACGCCATGAAGCGCAGTCTGGCAGGACTCTCGTCCGACGAGAGCGCGCGCGCGCTGGCAGTGCCGACGCTGTGTGCGTGCGTGCTGACGCTGCGCAACCTGTTCACTCGCGTAGTCAACCGCCGCGCGTTCGTGGCGAATGGCGGTATCCAGACTCTCGCCGGTATGCTCGCGAGCGCAGAGCTGGTGGAGCGCGAGCCTGCGACGCTGCAGATGGCGGCCGACATGCTGTGCACGCTCGCCAAGCGCCAGGACGAGTTGGGCGGCACCGCGGAGGAAGACGATGCGAGCAACCAGCGAAAGCAGGAAAGACTCGTCAAGGACGGGGTGGTGCGCGCATTGGCGGCCATCGTGCGCGGATCCGTGGGCACGGGACACGTGTCGGTCGCGCAGGAGACGAAGACGTGCATGGACATCGCCGCGTCGCTCTGTAGCCTGTCGACGAACGCCGCCTGCCACGAAGGCATGCTGCGTGACGGCGCGCTCGACGCGGTCGCCGATCTGTGCCGCACCAACCCGGGTGACCCCCGCGCGCCTTTCAAGGGCCTGGTGTCTGTCCGTGGCGAGGAGTTCGCCGCGCTGATCGCCATCACACTGCGGAACTTGTCGCGGCTCGACCCAGCGCTCGCGTCGTCCGTCAACAACGACAGCTCCAGTAGCAACACGGCGGACGAGGTGAAGGGCCAGCGGCTGGCGGCGCAACCGGCGACGGTGCAGGTGGCACTGGCGCTGGCACTAACGACCTCGCACGACACGCGCGTGCATGTGGCCGTGACGCTGTTCAACCTGTCGCGACACCGCAAGTGCCGGCAGCAAATGATCAAGAACGACGCCGCGCGCGCGCTGCTGAGGCTCGGGTCGCCCGCCTCCACCGCGCTCAAGCGTCACGTGTGCGCTTTAACGCTACAGAAGTTGGCCAAGCACACGACTGGCGACGAAGACGGGAACGGTGACGTGTACGAGGACCCGCACGTGGCGAAAGTGGTACAGGAGGGGATCGTGGCGGCCATCGCGGGGCTCGCCGAGCAGCATCAGCCCGAGATGCTCGCTGCGGTGGCAACGTCCGTGACGGGTATCGCTGACATGCCAGTGGCAAATGGCGGCAAAGATGAAGGCGAACAACTCGTGATTGTGCGCGCGGACTACCGCGTTATGGTGCAGAAGGGCGCGCCGCCGGACTGGGAGCGCGTGCTCATCACGGACCTGAGCGCGTGGCCCGAGCTTTCGGCGCTCGTGGACGGAGCCGCCGATCAATCGACAGGAGGCGATGGCAACCAGCGACGTCCGGCTGTCGAGACGGACATGGCGGCGGATGAAGAGGCGGTAGCGGTGGTGGAGGAGGAAGACAGCAGCGACGACGACGCCGAGATGGTGCGTTCCGTCGCCACTGGCGAAGGAAAGAAGCTCGGGTCTCCGAACGGTAAGCTAGCAGTGACCGGAGCGGCAGCCAGAGCTCGGTCGCCAACGGCGAAGGGCGGGTTGTCGCCAGCTGCGAGTGGGAGTGGCGCCAAGAAAGCGATGGCGACGACTGCACCGCGCACGTGCAGCACCGACGTGGTGCTCGGGTCGCTGCAGCTGCTGAGCGACGAAAGAAGCGACAAGGTGCGCGTCAACGTGGACACGGAGCTCGCGCTGGGGCGGACAGCCAGCGCCGTCGGCAACTCGAGCACTGCTGGTTCTCCTGACGGCGGAGACGACGCACTGCCCAAGCTGCGGCCTGCAACCGCGCCTGATCCGACGGAGGTAGCGGCCGCGTCCATGCCGGCGTCGAATGTTCACACCCACCAGCCCGTGCACTCGCCGCACCACCGCGCCGGCAAGCAGTCGACGCTCAAGCAGGTCCGGCAGGACGCGTCGTCGTCGTCGTCGTCGTCGTCGTCTTTGTCCGTGTCGATGAGCCCGATCCGGTCGCCGGTGGGGACGCCCAAGCGTCGGTCGCGCAACTTGGAGCCACTCGCCATCTCTCCGCCGTCGCCAGCGAGCTCGAGCGCGTCCGCTAACTGGGGATGAAGAACGAATGAACGACAGATGCATAGAGTTACAAGGAGAATATAGTATTGAGGTATTGTTTTGCTCACACGACGTAGTTCTTGCCCGCAACCATCTTGGTCGTGGCCTTGCACGCGACGAGCGCGGCGACCTGCGGCTTGGCGCCATGCGCCTTGGCCCACGAGTAGAACATGACGCCCGAGACGACGAGGAGCGTGGCGACGCCGCGCTTCGTGTCGAAGCACTGCGACTCCTGCTGGCCGCAGTAGAGCAGCGAACTGATGACGAACACGCACACGGCGCGCAGGCTCTGCATGATGCCCGTGGTCACGGCGCCGCTCGAGCCCAGCAGCATGAAGTACGTCAGGCCGTGCGCGAGCTGCGACAGCGTGTAGGCTGCCAGCGCCACCAAGATGCCCTGCGGAGGAGTGATCCGTCAGCTAATGAACACTGGTGAGAGGAAGGGAGAGAAACAGTGACTGGACGTACGAGCGTGTTGCCGCCGGCGTCGGCGATGGGTTTGGTGACGAGCGCGTGCCACTCGGGCAGCACGAAGACGACCTGGTAGGCGGCCACGATGGCCATGCACGCCGTGCCGATCTTGAGGCACAGCTCGCGCGGCTGCGGCCGCTCCGGCAGCTTGAGCGTGTACTCGCCCGTCACTGGGGCCGTCATTTAGAGCGTTAGTTGGCGTGTCAGCCAACGATGACGAGATGGCAGGAGGAACGCACCGTAGTTGCCGCCGTAGAAGGCGGCGCCCACCAGCGTGTTGAAGCAGCCCATGAGCACTAGCGATTTTTTTCCTGTGTGGGAATCATCATCATCATCATCACACACGGCGTCAGTCCGTGACAAACAAAAGCATAAAGAGAGAAAGAAGGAGAGACGATGCCACGTACGGCCGCCACCCGACTCGCCAAGCGCGCTGAAGGCCAGGCCGAAGGTGACGAGCGCGATGCCGACCCACTGCTCGCGCGACACGACCTTCTTGAGCACGAGCCGCGACATGAGCGCCGACCAACAGATCACTGACGAGTACACGACTTGAAAGAGCCCGCTGCCCGCCATGGACAGCCCCAGGTTCGAGAAGATGCAGCCGGCGAAGTCCAGCACCACCGACACGACCACGCACGCCTGCACGGCCGACTGCGCGCGCCACATCTTGCCGACGCGACCCACGAGCGACGAACCGTCGGGCGCCTCGCGCTCAGCCTCGTCTTCCTCTGCCTCTTGCTGATTGTCACCGTCCACGTGCGCCGCCTCGCTGGTCTGTCGCCGCGTCAGCTCCATCGCGTCCGGCACGACAACCAGGTGCTCGCGCGAGTCCCAGCCGCTCTGCTCCGCGTCCTGCGCCTCCTCCACCTCCACATCGCGGCCCGTGCACTCCGGCTCGTCGTCCGCGCTCGCTGTCGCTGTCGCCGTCTCCTTCTCCTTGCCGTCGTTGGTAGTGAAGGAGGCGGCGACAACGGCGCCAACGGGCACGAGGCCGGAGAGCATCATGCCCAGGTAGTTGCAGAGCGGCAGCAGCATAGCGCGCTGGTCGCCCGCGCCTTCGTAGAAGGCGTACTGCGCTGCGCACGTGGAGAACACGCCCGTGGCCAGGAAGACGAACTGTACGGCGAGCTTCCGCGCCGTAGCGGGGCTTAGAGAGGCCCAGGACCCGCCAGCAGACACGGGGGCGGCAGCGCTAGCAGTCGGCGGCGTCATGGCGCCTTGGAGTAGCACAGAAGTCGAGCAATGAAGCGAGGAAGAAGGTGGCGACAAGCGCTTTCGGCGGCGCTTTAACGGTCGGATGCGCGTCTTCTTGGCAGTATGTGATCAGCGGGAAGAGCGGCCGTTTGGCAGGGTTTTTCGCTATCTTGTAGATATTTATGGATAATTCAACTGTTCATGGAATAAAAAAGGCCGGATTTGGACGCGCGGGTAGGACGGGCGAGCGCGTTGAGCAGCATGTCGCCGTTTCTCTTTGCTGACTACTGTACTGTATAAAGCAAACGTGTGTCGAACTGTACAATCGCGTTAAAATGTGTCTCACGGTTAGCTAAAGCTTAGTTTGTGTGAGGCTAAAAATAGGCATCTACAACCGTACCGTACAAACTGGCTTGTCTCCCCACTCCTCCTGCATCATCTACAATGTCCAAGCTGATTGGCTGTTTCTAACGACATTTCTAAATGTGGACAGCCACCCAAAACTCCAATGTTCGGTCAATGGGTTTTTCTCGCGTTACATCTGATTTGGCATCAAAGCACCAACAATTTATCCAGACGATCTTCCATCATGATCGTGATGACCAGGCCAGTGCAAACTAGGATTTAATCCCTAGGAACCTAAAAAATGTCGGAATAGGTAGTTCCAGGATTGGGGAGTGCTTTATTTACGGTTTTACAATGTCTGTTAGTGCCGTAACTACATGGTTATGGACGGCTCGACACCTTCAACGCGTTACGGATCGGCGACGTGGAGGATGATCTTGCCGCTCGCACGGCCCGACATTTGGCGTTCGAGCGCCTCCAGAGCCATGCCGATCGGGAACACCGAGTCGATGATGGTCCTGACCTGCCCGGCAGTGATGAACTTGCCCACCTCGCGCAGGTCGGTGGCGTTCGGCTACACGAACATCGGGCGGAAGTCGGCGCCGATGGGCGACGGACTCCCCTCATTGGCCAGTCCGAGCGTCACGAACGCCCCCGTGTCAGGCTTGAGCACCTTTTAGGTCGCATCTTCCCACGCCGTGGGCTCCACGCCCGAGTCGTAAATGACGTCGATCGACCCTGGAGCCAGCACGTCGCTCCACTTGACGGTGGTGTAGTCGACGACCTCGTCCGCCCCAACCGACTTGACCAATTCCGTGTTGCGGGCGCTCGCCGTCGCGGTCACGTACGCGCCGGCCGCCTTGGCGATCTGGATAACGAACAAGCCCGTGCTGCCGGCGCCATCGAGGATGAGCACACGCTGAGCGGCCGACACCTTTCCCGTGCGTGAACAGTGCCTGGTAGCTCGTGGGTGCGACGAGCGGCACGCCCGCCGCTTCGTTAAACGACATGTTGCCGAGCTTCGACGCCACGTACTTGACGTCCAGGTTGATGTACTCGGCGAACGAGTCAAAACTGTCGTACCCGGTCATGGCGAACACGGTGTCGCCGACCTTGAAGCCTTGAAGCCGTCAACATCGCCCGATCCGAGCTCGACGACGACGCCCGCGAGGTCGAAGCCGACGCGGAGGGGGTTCTCCTTGGACGCGGGGACGGGCAGGAAGTGCGGACCGATGATCACGAGCTTGTAGTCGAGCGGGTTGACAGCAGCGCTGAGCACCTTGACGCGGAGCTGCGTCGGCTGGAGCGGCTTGGGGGAGGCCCTGGAGCTGAGCTTAATCTCTGCAAGCGGGTTGGTGGAGTGGCTGACATACTCGAAGGCCTTGAAGGTGGTGGGGACTGAGGGAGTAGCCATCGTGGACGGTGGGCGTGTGGGAGGTGGTGGTGAGGTTGTGCGTGCGTTTGCTGGTGTTTTTGAAACTGAGGGTGGGAGATAATGCCGACCTGGCGCGCGGGCTCATGAGGAGCATCGTGGACGAGCTCTTGCGCTTCGTTGCGGGTGTGGAGAGAGGGCTGGACGAGGCTCGGCTAGGTGGTGGCGTCTGAGTAAGGTCGAGTGTCGTGTCTTGTATTAGGGAATGCGTCACTGCGTGCTGTCGGTGTGAGAGCGTAAACGCTGGGCGGGTGGCGTCGCTGGGAGTACGCGATCGCGATTATGGGATGAGGGGAGCGAGCAGTTAACGGGCGGTGCGGGGGCCGCAGGGAGTGTCAGGACGGCGATGCTTTGTGTTCGAGTGATGTGGTCTAGTCGAGGAGAGTGTAGGTCGTATAGTGAAAGTGCATGCTGACGGTGGTACCGCGGTGCGCCATCGTGGTGACCAGTAACCTTGTCAACGTTGCGGCCAAAAACGTTTATCAACGTACGTAAACATAAACGTTGAAGTTGTACGTTTCTAAACAGATACCAACATACACAGTGACTGCGGTTTACCTTTTGTACGTCATACAAACATGAAGTTCAAAATTCGCTTAGCATTGTTGTCCAGATCGTATTTACGTTTTCGTAAAAAGAAAGGTTTTACAAAGGTCCAATACTTAGATCAGCATGTACGAATCGTACATCGGTGTACGTTTCTAAACGCTGTACTTTTAGGAAACGTACAAACCGAAACGCTGTACGTTTCGGAAACGTTGACAGCCCTCGTGGTTAAGAATCTTGAAATCGAGGAGCTTCACTGTTCATCGCCACCACGACCACGTTGGCGCAATCATTTTGCTTACGCCGGGATACGCTGTACCCTATATGATTACACATATTACGTGGGTTACAGGTTATATCTACAGTACCACCACCCCTGTCTATATGATACGCGCTCCATCGCGTTTTACTATTTTGGCGGGAACCAGATTGGGCAGTAGGGCAAATTGACACTTTTGATGCGCGTCGTTTTGAAACGGACGCTCTCCCTTTGACAGCCCACACACCTCGCGCCCTACCTGCGGCCTTCCACATAACCAACTCCCCCGGCGGGCATGCCCTCTACATTGCTCCACTGACCCACCATGGAGAGAGACGACGCTAATACCAGCAGTACCACGGACGCCGCCCCTACCGTAGGGCACCCGTTCTCCCCCAGCACGAGCGGTAAGGACCCGTTCCCCCCGTTCCAGGACGCCATGGCCAACGACGACAGCGACTCGGGCAGATCAGCGCTGGACTGGAGCATCGACACGCTGGCGGAGCTGAAGCCCGTGCCCATGACGCCCACGACCGCGCAGAAGAAAAATGGGGAGGGGGAGAAGGACGGGACGACTCCAACACCTCCATCGGTAGGGCGCGACTCGTTCTTCGACGACCCCAGTCGATTCGCGAGTCTGCGCACGCCCTCGCCCATCGTGTCAGCTGCGGCTAATGCCCCGCGCCCTCCCGCCCTCCCGCCCACGCCGCTCCGCCCCACCCGCGCGCCCTACTCTGGTGCGGAGCTGCACTCGCGCTGTCGGGACGCCATCGCGCTCTACCAGAAGCGGCTGCGCGACCGCCAGCGCAGAATGGACAGCCTACACGTGCGCCCTACCGGTAGGGCCTCGTCGTCATCGTCGTCCCCGCCGACCAAGAGGAACAAGCCCAACGAACGAGGCGGAGGAGGGGGACGCTCTTCTACTGTCTGCAGTGACGACACCACCACGACACCAACCAGTTTCACGGCCACCCGCAGCATCCACCGGTCTCCGCAGTGGCGGGCGTCGCCCATGGCGTGCACTGCGCTGTCGTTCGCGAGTCCGGGGCTGCGCACGCCGTCGCCCTCCCTGCCGACGGGATCTCCGCTCGAGTCAACGCCACGGTTTACGCCTGCGAACGCCTCGCCGTCATTCGCGTGCGAGCTGTCGCCCATCCCGACGGCCTCGCCTTCCCCTGAAGGTGACGATTACCAGTCGGAGGCAAAGCTAGAGCGCGACGCTCCGGACGGAGGGAAGGAGAACAAGCAGCAGCAGCAACTTACAGGGGACGCGCTACCAGAAGAGAGCGGAGAGCTCACCACATCAAGACCTGCTCCGCCGTCGGTTGCGCGGCGGCAGGAAGCGTTCGCGGCCGCCATGGAGGCTGAGGCGCGGCGGCGACCTATTGGAGGCAGTAGTAGCGCGACGACACCCTCCGTCGGCCGCGAACTACCTCAAGTGTCTCGCGGTAGGGCGGGCACGATCCTGGCGCTGCACGCCGAGGCCAAGGCGCTAGGCCTGTCAGATCCGCGCGCGCAGTGGGAGTACGTGCGGCTGCTGCAGAAGTCCAAGTCCGCGCGGTAGAGTCGAGTCCGAGGCGATCTTCATGTATTATAGTATGCTAGCTCACTCCCAACCTGCGTCTTCCTCATAACTTAGAAATGGTACAATCTGCGTCTCGGTCGGTCGGTCTGGTCTGGTCTGGTCTCCGCCCTACCTACCGCGTGCTCTTGGGGCTGGCGCTGCCGTCCGAGGGCCGCGGCACCACCTTGCGCGGCATGTGGAAGTCGCCGATCCAGTACCCATCCGAGCGCAGCGCGTCCTCCATCAGCTGCCGCTCCGACTTCTGCGCCGCGCGCATGCCGCTCAAGGTCGTGCGGCGGTGGCCCAGCGCCAACAAACTACTCGACGACGGCGCCCTCCCCCGCTGCGGGGCGCTCATCGAGCTCGTGTAGCGCCGCCGACTCGAGCGGTTGCCGTCGCTGTAGTTGCTGCTCGTGCTCATGCTGCGGTGGCCCCGCGGTAGGGCGGTTGCGGCCGGCGGAGGGGGCGGCCACCGAGACGACGCCCCCGCGTTCTTCGCCTGCCAGATGCCGCTCGAGGCCACGGCCGACGACGACCGCGGCCGCGTCGCCAGCCGCTTCCGCTTGGCCTCCTCTTCTTGTTGTTGCTGTTGGTGGTCCTGTGGTACCGTCTTCCCGGCGGAGGGCAGTGGGACGGCGGGCTCCCCGTCCGTCTTGGCGGCGTCGTCCTCGTCCTCCTCCGACTCCGTCTCCGACGTGCAGGACGACTCAGGCGACTTGACGCGCACCGGCACCGTCGGGGTCATGGTCTCGTCCTCCTCTGTATTAATACTGGCCGGAACGTCCTTCTCCGGCGCCTTCTCCTCCTCCTCATTGTTGTTGTCCTGTGGTGGCGGCCGCTCTACAGGCGGCGCCCTGGCCGAGATCTCCGACTCGACGGCCGACGAGACGCGGCGTCTCCGCACATCCCGCGTTTTCGCCGAAATGTCCTCCCCGGCGTGGGGCGGATCCGTCGAAACGCCCTCCTGCAGTCCAGAACAGGGCAGCCGAGCGCACGAGTAGAAGCCGCGCGCGTACTGTCGGCGACGCGAGTCCACGAACCAGTAGAGCGCCAGTAGGGCGGCCAGCACAAGCGCCACGTCCGCCGACACGAGCGCCACCAGCACCAGCAGGGCGCGCGTTATGACGACCGCGAGTAGGGCGGCCGCGGCCACCAGCAGGAGCGCGGCCAGCACGACCAGCCCGACGGTCAGTGCGGCCATCCGGTGGGGCCAATTCGAGTTTACAATAAATAAACCCCGCGACCTTCCCCGCGAGAGAGAAAATCGGAGACTAATGCGGTGAAAGCGAGTGCTCTCCCGGCCCCTCCGTCCGCGCTTTTTATTCGACGATCGAACAAAGCGCGTGTGGCGGTTGGAGTTGTTGGGACGGACGGGTAGAGCAAGAACAGCGAGAGATGGGGATCTGGTCGCGTCCTGCTCTACCGCGCTCTACCGCGCGAGGGGCGCGGTGGGGACAGTTCGTGCGTTGTAACATGTACAATTTTACCACGCATTCGGGCATTCGCGTAACCCTCGAAAGGGAACAAAGGGACGAGGCGTAGGTTCATTTTTTCTTGGCATTTTGAAGAAGAAAAGGGGGAAATGTCAAATTGCGCTACCAAATCATCAACGCTGATTGGTCCATGACGGAGAATTCAGCGCCTGGATTTCTGGATACTGCACAGCTAGTGCGAAAAGTATTCACACCCTTTGGTACGGAGGTGATTTCTGCCTCGCATGTTGTAATTTTTCAAAATTGAGTGCTGAAACTTTGCCCAATCAGAGCTTGTATTTTGCTTTGTTTAGCTCTAAAACCGCAGCTCTTGAAGCGTGATTCTCTTTCCAGCA